>JAYESA010000018.1:107864293-108118431 GCA_036927795.1 Iris macrosiphon
GCTGCTGCTGCTGCTACTGCTAGCCCTTGCTGTTGCTACTGCTGCTGCCCGTACTGCTACTGCTACAGCTCCTTTGTTGTTGCTGCTACTCTTCTCATCTCTTCCTCATTTCTCTACCTCACTCTCCCTATCTCACTCACTCACCCTCTCAAACAACACACACTACACACACACACACACACACACACACACACGCACACACACCACACATACACACATATATATATATATATATGTACACACTTACATACATAAATATATACGCACACAAACGTATATATTTATGTATGTAAGTGTGTACATTTATATATATATATATATATACGCACACACAAACACACACACACACACACAAACACACACACACACACACACACACACACATATATATATATATATATATATATATATATATATATATATATATATTTATTTATATATATATATATATATATATATATATATATATATATATATATATTATATATATATATACACACACACTCACACATATCTATATATACAAACACACAAACACACACACTTACACACAAACACACAACACACTCAGACACACACACAACCACACCAACCCACGCACAACCACCCATATACATATATATACACATATATATAAAATATAACTCAAAAACCCGATTACACACTCCCCAAGGCTAAATCAACCCGTGTATAAACCCAAAACCTAGAAACCAAGTCGAAATGGCCATTTGACCATTTCGACGAACACGTGGAGTGCGGCTCACGATACCTCATGAAACGTACACCAAACCTACTCGAAATTGACCCAAAATTTACCTACGAGTTCTAATCGATGTCTAGAATCTCACAAAAATGCTAACTCTCTGATTCTAGATCCGTGGCAAAATTCTACATGCACGTAGAATCCACGACGAAGGAAACACTACCAAATGCCCGAAACGCCCAAAACTTTGTGATACGACCTCACGTGTCCGAACGAAGATAAGTACTTACCCTTAAGACACCCATGCACGTCTATCTATATTTGTTTAATCTAGGGCAATACCCAAAATTGGGCCAATCTCGAATTTTATCCAAAATTGACACAAAACCTAATGTCAAAGTCTCCAAACACAACTAAACAAGTTTTAACTTTCTCCCATGGGTAGCCCTAACGTCTAGAAAGGGTTCTAAACTACTAATTACACTATATTAAAGCAATTACTAAGAGGAAAGTTAGGGTTTACCTCTTGGGAGTTGAAATCCCAAGGTCAAAGTCTCCAAAAACCCCCAAATTCACCACACCAAGCCTCCAAGACTCCAAATCAAGTTTCTACAATAAGTCTAGGCTCTACACACCTAGGTTAGAGAAAAATAAAAGGTTAAGGTTTGCATTTATGGAAGAAATAAATGAAGGAAGAGAAGAAAGTGAAGAACTTACTTGGAATTTGGAGAAAATTAAAGTGAAGTGGTGAAGAAGGAGAATGGAGAGTGGAAAAAGAAGTAGGAAGAATGGAAGTGAAGGGGAAGGGGCCAGCCATGTAAAGAATTAGTAGGATTAGGGTTTGTAGTTTAAACACAAAGTCCAAAATACCCCTAAGTTAAGTCATCCAAAATAGGGTTTGGGTTTGGGGTTTCCTTAAACCATTCTAACTAATCCAAAATAATCCAGCTAGGTAATTAAAATAAAATAATTATTCTACACCAATAAATAAGTCTAACAAGGGTGTTGGTTGGGTCTGACATGGGTCCACTAGGGTCTGCCATGGGTCCAAACTAGCCAAAACCCTAAAACAACAAATAAAATTAATATAACCACTAATTAAAAATAAATATAATTATTTATGATCAATACACAATTTACCAAATTAAAAATAAAAAAAATCGTATTTTTTAGAATTAGGTAGTGACAAGCCTACCCTCCTTAAAATAATTTCATCCTCAGAATTAAAAGATGAAACTAGGACAGGAATGCAAAGAAAAAAAATAACCATACCTCAGGGCTCGAAAAGATAAGGGTACCGCTCGCGTATTTCATCCTCCCTCTCCCAGGTTGACTCACCTTGAGAGTGATGCCTCCATGCGACTCGAACCAAGAGAATAGTCTGGTTCCTCAATACCTTCTCCCGCCGATCCAGAATCTCCACCGACTGCTCTGGATAGCTAAGAGTATGGCACACCACGATCTCTGAGTGATCCAATACGTGATTGGATCCGCCGCGTACCATCTCAACTACGATACATGGAACACATCATGAACTCCCTCTAGCGTAGGCGGCATATCTAGCCTATACGCCACAGTGCCGACCCTCTCAAGAATTCTGAAGGGTCCCGACAAAATATGGGCTAAGCTTTCCGTCTCCACCGAAGCGAATAGTGCCCTGCGTCAGAAAATCTTCAGGAACACCAGATCACCAACCTAGCACAAATAAGGTCTCAGCACTTAATCTAAAACAAGCAATCACAAGCAAATACAAGAACAAAATATAAATTCTAAGCTATACCTCAAACTCCAAAGGTCTCCGGGTGGCAATCGGCGCAATACCGCTACCTGTCCTGCGCCACCGAAGTCTATCTCTAATGAGCTTGACCTTCTCCGTCGCATCCACCACCATCTTCGAGCCAAGCAAAAGCTCTCTCGCCTACATCATCCCATGATAACGGAGTGCGACACCTCCATCCATACAATGTCTTGAATGGTGACATCTCGATACTGGCTTGGTAGCTGTTATTGTAAGCAAACTCTACAAGTTCAAGTAATCCTCCCATGAGCCTCTGAAATCCAGAACGTAAGTGTGAAGCATGTCCTCAAGGGTCTGAATGGTCCCCTCTGACTAACAGTCTGTCTGTGGGTGATATATAGTACTAAACTTGAGCTGGGTGCCCAAGCTAGCCTGCAGACTCCTCCAGAAATATAAAGTAAAGTGACTGTCCCGATCTGATACTATGCTCAAAGGAACTCCATACAGTCTGACTTTCTGGCGCACATACATCTCTGCTAGTCTCTCCATAGACGTACCCACTTTGAATGTGTAGAAAGTGGGCCATTTTGGTCCACCTATCTACGATGAACCAAATCGTATCTTTCCCTCCTGGAGAACGGGGAAGCCCAGAAACAAAATCCAATGTCACATGCTCCCATTTTAACTCTGGAATGGGTAATGGCTGGAGCAACCCTCCTAGCCTTTGCCACTCTGCCTTCACCTGCTGGCACACTAAGCATCGGGATACGAAGCATTCTACCTCCTGCTTCATCCTGTACCACCATACATGCTCTCTCAGATCTCTATACATCTTGTTGGCACCTAGATGCATAGAGTACAGGGATCGATGTACCTCCTGAAGAACCTTCTCGCACAATGACCCGCCCGATACACACAACCTGGTACCGTGCCCAATGAACCATTATCAGCAATGGTAAAGTTATCTGTTACTCCAATCTGAACCTGCGCCCTGATGCTCCTCAGGGACTCATCCTCAAACTGTGTAGCCCTGATCCGGTTTATCAACTCAGACTGAATCTGCAGTCCCCACATCTGTATCTCAACTCCAGGAACTATCACCTTAATGCCCAAGCTCTCTAGATCTGCCAGGAGATAACAATCTGTAGTCAGGCACATAGCTATCGGATACCTGCTAAGCGGATCCGCTACTACATTTGCCTTTCCTGGATGGTACTGCAGTAAGATGTCAAAGTCTTTCATCAACTCCAACCATCTCCTCTGCCTCATGTTCAGCTCTTTTTGGGTAAATACATACTTCAAGCTCTTGTGGTCGATGAAGATCTCCATACGCTCTCCGTATAAATAGTATTTCCATAACTTCAGAGAAAAGATGACCATTGCCAACTCCAAATCGTGGGTAGGGTAGTTTTTCTTCTGATGACGTAATTGCCTAGAAGAATAGGCAATCACCCTCATATTCTGCTGTAACACACAACCCAGTCCCTTCCCCGATGCATCACTATATATAGTGAATCCTCCAGACCCCGATGGCAATGTCAACACAGGAGCCGTCGTCAACCTCCTCTTTAGCAATTAAAGGTGACCCGGTACTCCTCTGACCAAACAAACTCCACGTCCTTCCCGGTCAGCCTAGACAACGACTCTGCAATCCGAATTTTTTTTTGAACAAATCTTCTGTAGTAACCTGCCAGCCCCAGGAAACTCCTGACCTCTGCTACTGAACTTGGAGCACTCCATGCCTCAACTGCCATGATCTTCCTTGGATCCACCGAGATCCCCTCTCATGTCACCACATGACCAAGGAATTCAACCTTGTCAAGGAAGAACTCTCACTTCGAAAGCTTTCCATAAAGCTTCTCCTTTCTGAGAGTCTCCAGTACTATCCTCAGATGCTCCCCATGCTCCTCTGGGGTCTTCTAATACACCAAGATGACATCTATAAATACCACCATAAACCTGTCCAGATGCTGATGGAACACCTTATTCATCAAATTTATGAACATTGTCAGGGCAATAGTCAACCTATACGGCATTACCATGAACTCATACTGTCCATACCTGGTTCAAAAAGTCATCTTCGAAATATCCTCCCTCCTGACCTTTACCTGGTGGTAGCCTATCCTTAGATCAATCCTGGAAAACACCCTGGCTCCGCTCAACTGGTCAAAGAGATCATCAATACGCGGCAGCGGATACTTGTTCTTGATTGTGAGGTTATTCAGAGCCCTGTAGTCGATACACATCTGTATCGACCCATCTTTCTCCGGCATAAAAAGTACCGGAGCAACCCACGGAAAAGAACTAGATCTAATAAATCCCTTATCCTGAAGCTCATCCACCTGCTTCTTCAACTCTACCAGCTCACTATTACTGACTCTATAGACATGCTGGGATATCGACTCCGTGCCTGGCACAAAGTCTACAGAGAACTCCACATCTCTGTCCGAAGGTAACCCTGGCAACTCCTCCGAAAAGACATCCATGAACTCCACTATCAATGGATGTGGCAACCTCTGCTCTACTACCAGGGCTCCGCAGAAGATTCCCTTACTCTGCTCCACTGCTTCTCTGGGAAACTCAAACTCTGGCTCTCCCGGCTGACCAAACAATACTCTACCTCCACGATAATCTATACTAGTACGGTGTACACTCAACCAATGTCACTACCACATTCCGAAGACAGGGGTATTTTTGAATTTTTACAATATTTGATATTATTATAGTTACAATTAATTAAATTGCATGATAGTATATTGGTTTTAAATAATTATGAGTGATGTGTAATTAAATATAGTATTATATGCAGTATTTATTTATTTTTAGCTAGCAGACTAGACCTAGAAGCCCAGTAGATGACCACCTGTCCGAATTATAGAATTTCGAATTTTATTATTTTATCTAGAATTTAATTCTTGGAGTTTATATTTGATTACCATATTTTATTTAATATTTTTGTGCATTGCCTTTGCTTCGATATTTGGGACACTACCCTATCTTTTGTCTCCCAACAAATTTCACAATCTTGCCCTAGACATGCCCGCCTTCCATTCTGCTATTTTTGCAACTCATAATTATGTCCTCTGTGCATTATTTCTGGCCGCAAAAAAATCGTTGCGGACGTTATTTTAAATTCCTATTTTTGTATCGTTGTGCGTTCCAATTGAAATTGGAGGCAATCTTGACCTATTTTTCGTGCGGCCCAAATTAGGGTAATATTCTGTTCTGAGTCTACTTCATTATTGGTATTGATGACCTGACCTGATTTTGGTTCCATGTACTCCTAATTAATTATTGAACACAACTTACATTTATTTCTATTTAATTTGAGGATACCATTTTATCTGATTCCGTAAATTCCATATTAATTCTAGTGCCCTGTAAATTGAGCCCATACCGATCATACAGCGCCCCTGACCCTACAAAACATCGGACACCGAATCGCCCGCCAAATTTTCGTCATTTCCTGTGTTTGTGCAAATACCCAAATTAAAGGGGGCTAATTTGCAAATAGGTATTTTTGTGTCAACACCTCATTGTTTAAAACAATGAGGGAGCCTAATAATAATTTAATTAAATCTCTCACCCTCACCCACATGAAGAAATTTTCCATGTCCAATCTGGACCCCCCATTTAAAGGGGGTCAATCACAACCCTTGATTTTATACCCTCTCCCCATATATATGTGATGTCCCATCAAGCCCTAATCCCTAGAAAACCTAGGAAGGCCTCATCTCACTAGCCCCCAAACTCCTCAACTGTAGCTTCTCTTTTTCTTCTTCTCTTCTCCTTCTTTTTCTTCTTCTTTTCTTCTTCTCTTCCTTCTCCTTCTTTCCTCCTCCTTCTTCTTTATTTTTCTTTTGAATTCAAATATTAGTATAGGGGGGGAACACTGTGCATTTTTTCCCCCAACTACTGTTCATTCCTGCCGTGAGCCAACTTCCTCTGCACCCGGCGGGTCGAAGCCGAGCACCGACCCCGGCCGGCGCTGCCTCGACGCGTCCGGCGGTTGCTCCTCCACCTCTCCCTCAACGTCAACTCTCCCATCCTCGCTGTCATCCCCGGGCCGGCCTGCACTCCGGCCGGCGTCCCCATCTGCAGTCCCTCCTCCGGCGACCTGCAGTAGTTCCCGCCGGCTGCTCCTGCTGCTCGGCGACTCCCTCCGGCGGCCCCCTCACTGCTCCGGCGGCCCTCTGTCCTCCGTTCGAGCTCCTCTCCACCTTCCCTGCTGCTCCGGCGACTGAACATCCCTACAGCCGGCCAACCACCAACCGAGCCCCGGCCAAATTCCGGCCAGCCCCCACTCTGTGAGCTCTTCTTCTCCCCTCTCCCTCTTTCTTTATATATATATATATATATATATATATATATATATATATATATATATGTATATATATATATATAATGTATGTAGGTATGTATGTAAGTATAATTAATGCATAGGAATATGTATATTATTTATTTTTATTAAATTGTATAATTGAGTATGTATCTAATTAATGTTTTAAATACATGAATATGTATAGTATTTATTTAATTTATGTTTAATATGTATAAGTATAGTATATATATATATATATATATATACTTTAGTATAATGTAATGTGTGTATTTAATATATGTATATGTATATATTTAATCTACTTAGTATATATAAATACGTATTTTAGTGTGTATTATGGATATGTATATACATGTTTTATATACATTTAATATATTTTCAATGCATATATATATAAATTGTATATATGTATACATATATATGTATATTTTGTATACCCTTAATATATAGTGTGAATTTAATTTGGGGAATTAATAATAGTATGTTTTAATAGTGATACTGACAATATATATATATATATATATATATATATATATATATATCTATAACAATATAGTGTAATTTCTCTAATTGCATATAATTTATGTTAAGGTATGTTTTCGTATTTAATGTTATATATATATATTTAATTGGTATAATTACCTGAATATAGTATAATTATTATTTTGGTGCAAATGTATAAATGTATATATTCTTAAATAATGGGTGATGTATATTTTCTCACATGAATAAAACATATTTTCACTTATGTACGTACAGTGATACATATTTTGTATATAATTTGGTATAACCATATATATATGTATTAATTTAATTATTGATAATATGGTTAATTGGTGAATCTACTAGGTGATCTTAGGTGACCAGTAGCATACCTAGAGAAGTCCCGAACTCAGTGTTTTTAGACTGTGTTAGTGTAGCATCTGATGTAAATGTGGTTTTGCTTGTGATGTGTTTATAGGACTGTTGGTTTACCCAGGGGATACTCTGGAACAGGACATCCATAAATACCAGCTAAGGACCCAAGGCAAGTACATTCTCCGATAATTTCCAATTTCTTGATAATTTCTATAAATTCAATAATCTTGAAATGTTACAACTGAATCCCTGATACTGTGCTACACGGACTAGTATAGCTTGGATCTGCAGTCATGAGATGTTACATTGATTATCGTATTGACATTGTACACGACATGTATATTAGACATCGTACATGATAGACTTGACTTGCTCGTGTATCGTGACGTGTCATGGTTGGATCCACAGTACTAGTTGGAGGCGGGGAAGTAGTTAGTAAGAAATGTGAACATAACCTCTTATTGTAGTATAGAACAATGTAAGTGTTAATCATGCTCTTCACCCATGATTAGCCAGACCCTGTAGCTATCGTACATGTTCCCAAGCCGATCACATTTTGAAACTACTATTTCAAACACTTAGAATAGATTACAGTTCCCTATTTAAATCATTTACTACATCACCCGTATATGATATTGTTTTTTGTTCTTTTCATTTTCATACATGCACTGACTGTATCATATTGCCTATTGCCTGTCTCTTTACATTGCCTGTCTCTCTTTAATTGCCATTGCATTTATTTCACTGTCTTCTCAGTAGCTAGCATGACATGTTTATTACTTTATAGTCCTTATCAATTAATGGAACTGTTATTTGAGATTGTTGCTTTGCTCCTTCCTGACTGGAAATATTTTTCCAGACTATGCATTAGAGGACCGCTGTCCGACACTTTATGGACCATATGGTGAGTAGCTGCAGACTTGGTAGTCTAGTTGTGATTCCGGGAGGACTAGCCAGAAATTTCTATTTTTTAGTTGTTCTTTTAGTAGACCATTTGGTACCGGATTTGTCTCCGGCATTTTTGATGAGACTTGGTTATTTGTTGAGTTAGATTATTACTTTGACTTGTGTTGTATTTAATTAAATATTAATTAAATTTCTGTTCGTTATCTTATCGTGCTGTAATCCTGTGATTGAGTATGTGTACATTTATTCGTGTCATCCGTGCCTCCTTATGGATATTGGATGCTTGTGTGAGATTGGCTAGATAGTATCATGACCTTGACAGCGTTCTACCGCCGATGCTGCGGCGTAGGCTGGATGTACCCATGTACTCGTGCCCCTAAATCGGGTGCGGGTCGTGACACATTTTTAGTGGTGGCCCATGCAGGTCAGACTTTGCGAGTTGTGCGATATCGTGGTAGTGTGGCATCTTTGTTACACTACTGTGTACCTGCGATAGGATCTAGGATATAGGATACTAAGACGAGAGCGAATACTCAATCACAATTCCTTGAGAGATTCCTGGGATGACCCCTGAGAATCTTGTTATAATTCCCAATTTAAAATCATTCCCTAGTTCCGTCCATTCTCACTTGTTGATTGTTGATTAGGTATTAAATTAGGGTTTTGGTTTCATGGTAGGGTTTGATTTCATATCAAGATAAAATTTGCAGACTAATTTATGGTATTACTTGATGACACACGTCGATGAGGACAGTGAGAAAGATAACACTAGGGCTATTGGACTACAAGATACGGATTTAAATTTTAAATTGAGGATTGAAAGTGAATTTTTTATTTTTGAATTTTGAGAAGTGAAATATTGTCATTAAAACTTTTTCAGGAATTCAGATTCAATTCAATAAACCTAGACAAGTCTGTAAGGAATTTTTGTGATTAAGTTTTTCAGTATTTAGATAATTGGTCTTGAGGAAAGTGTATGCATTTACTTTAAAATTTATTCGAGGAGTTATTTTCAGGAATTTTATTTGAGGATAAAATCTTATAGAGAGAGAGATATATTAGTATATAGTAGATGAGATGCATGTGTAAGGATCTGTTGGCTTGAGCATGATAGTGATTTTACTGCAAACTGACTTGGGTTTTCATCTAGGGTTGTATTAGAGAGTGCAGTACTTAGTATGGTGTGTTGCATTTGATATGCACTTGAGTGATAAGGATAACTAGTATCAGCGATTGCAGTAGGTAAGGAAGCTAGCAGTGAGTGTGCTTGTGGTATAACTGTGGTACTTAGAGGGATAGAGGTATCAGACCATGGATGTATCTTTGACCTGTGCAATCACAACTAGGAATATTTATTCCAAATCTTTTATCTTGAATGTTGTTTCTTTAGAACTGTACTGTCCTTCCTTGATGATATTGCATTTTTGCCTAAATTGATTCTTTAGGATCTGTCTTCAGGATGCCGTCGTAGACACGATCTATGAGAGCGGGAACATCAGCTTTAGAAGGAACTGCCACCTCTCCACTTGAGGGACAGACAGCCGTAGTTCCTCCTATATCTCCGATGCCCGTAGGAGTATCTGCAATTTTCGGGGATCCTCCTCCCCCACCTGTTCAGAAGATTACCGCAGCTATGACGGACAACCTTCCTCCTCCATCGACTCCGATTTCCGGAGGTTTGCCCATTGACGGGGCACAGATGTTTACCTTGATCCGGGGCATGGTAGATGCCCAGAGAGTGACGGCAGATGCTCAGCGAGTTCAAGCTGAGGCCCAGAGGGTGCAAGCAGAAGCGCACCAGGCACAAACCGAGCTGATGAAAGAAAACATGGAGAATGCCCATCAAGTGACTCTCCAAGCTTTGGAGAGAGTAGCACAGTACCAGCAGTTTCTTGGCCAGCAACAACAGAGATCAGGCACTATAGTGGATTTCAAGAGGATGATGCCTCGAGAGTTTAAAGGTACCGAAGGGATACTCTACGCTGACGACTGGCTAGAGGATATAGATAGAAGCCTGCGATTGACCCAGATTCCGAAGAACTTGAAGATAGAAGCCGCGGGCAGTCAGATGTTCGATATCGCACTCACGTGGTATCGCACGGAGCCGAGAATTACTGCACAAGGACTTACTTGGGAGACCTTCAAGGAACTCTTCAAGGAGAAGTTCTTTCCCGACGTGGCATTGGGAACCTTGGAAAGTCAGTTTCATGACTTGGTTCAAGGAAACATGTCGGTCGATGAATAAGCTGCAGAATTCTGTAGATTGAGCCATTTTGCGTCATCTATGATTCGGGACCCAGGAGATCGAGCCCAAAAATTCAGAAAGGGACTGACGAGAGAGATTAGGTCGCGCACTTCTGGTCGTCGTACCGCTACCTTTGAGGCTATCTTGATGGATGCTCAGATTACAGAAGAGGATCTGGATCTCCGGCCTAAGAGAAGTCACAATACTTTGGGAGATACGAATGGTAGCGCAGGACCGGCCAAGCATCCCCGTATTCAGCACCAACAGCAGTACCAAGTACCATTTCATATTCAGCAACAACCATGGACATTGCAGCATCCACCGCAGTACCTAGCACCAGTTCCTATCCAGCAACATCCATGGGCGTATCAGTATCAACAACAGTACCAGGCACCAGTCCGTGTTCAGCAGAATCAGCAACAGCCTTCGAGAGAGACACAGCAGACCTGTCATTTCTGTAAGAAGCCAGGTCACCTTTGGGAGAGCTGTAGAACGAGGCTAAGACTTTGTTTGCACTGCGGCGCTGCGGGACATCGAGTAAGGGATTGTCTTCTAGCCCCTTATCTTCCCGGCCAGCGCGTAGCTTCAGATTATAGAGATCCAGTTAGGCTACCTGTGGAACCGTATATTGCTCAGCACCCGCAAAGGGAACCACCCCAGCAGGGCGGGGCAATTGCGACGACGGTCGAGGAGACCGATACTGCAGGTAATGTGTTAGCAGGTTCTGTTCTTTCCTTCCTTTTGTTCCTATCTATTTGATTGATTGACTGATACCTTAGTGCCATAGCTTGTATGCATGATTTCTTGTTAGAATGTAGTTCATGGTACCCCTGATATAGAGACTGCAATACCATGACAAGACACCATGACCGTACGTATTCCCTTTAGGTTGCATGTTGTATGATTGTAGGAAGGAATTTTCTTGGACCATGATTATCGAGGTTTGACCATGACGAAGATTCATAAAGGAGTTATGACTTGACAGGATAGACAAGATGATTAACAAGATGATTAAAAATTCAAGGATAAACATCGATTTAAATAAAGGGCCAAGAATTTAACATGGCAGAATTTATGATTTATTAATTCCAGGAAGATTATGACATGATTAAACGGGTTATAAAATTTAGAAATTCTGGGAGATTATCTTTATTTAATTGCGAGTTATGAATTTTAGAATTTTATATGAGATGTTGCAATTTGAGAATCTTTAAGTATCGCATTGGTGGGTATTTTGAGGAAGAGGAAATCGAGAAATAAAAATTTTGATGAATAAATGTTTAAATTCAAACTTGTGGAACAAGATTACATTTTTATATCTGTTCATTGATAAAAAAAAAAATCAAATTTGAGGAGTAGATATTAAATTTCGAGTATTGAATCGTTAACTAAAAACTTTCAGGAAATTTTTTGATAAAAATGGACTTTGATGTTATTTGAGGATTTTTCAGGGATGCAATAATTTTATAATTTTTGAAAAATCGTGAAAGGACATTGTAGATTATAACCTAATTTCATGGATGATGAATTTAAACCTTGAGGAAAAATAATAATGTGTATGAGTAAATGCTACTTTGAGGATTTTAAATTTCGAGGACAAAATTCTTTTAAGGTGGGTAGACTTGTCACTACCACATTCCGAAGACAGGGGTATTTTCGAATTTTTACAATATTTGATATTATTATAGTTACAATTAATTAAATTGCATGATAGTATATTGGTTTTAAATAATTATGAGTGATGTGTAATTAAATATAGTATTATATGCAGTGTTTATTTATTTTTAGCTAGCAGACTAGACCTAGAAGCCCAGTAGATAACCACCTGTCCGAATTATAGAATTCTGGATTTTATTATTTTATCTAGAATTTAATTCTTGGAGTTTGTATTTGATTACCATATTTTATTTAATATTTTTGCGCATTGTCTTTGCTTCGATATTTGGGACACTATCCTATCTTTTGTCTCCCAACAAATTTTACAATCTTGCCCTAGACATGCCCGCCTTCCATTCTGCTATTTTTGCAACTCATAATTATGTCCTCTGTATATTATTTCTGGCCGCACAAAAATCATCGCGGACGTTATTTTAAATTCCTATTTTTGTATCGTTGTGCGTTCCAATCAAAATTGGAGGCAATCTTGACCTATTTTTCGTGCGGCCCAAATTAGGGTAATATTCTGTTCTGAGTCTACTTCATTATTGGTATTGATGATCTGACCTAATTTTGGCTCCATGTACTCCTAATTAATTGTTGAACACAACTTGCATTTATTTCTATTTAATTTGAGGATACCATTTTATCTGATTCCGTAAATTCCATATTAATTCCAGTGCCCTGTAAATTGAGCCCATACCGATCATACAGCGCCCCTGACCCTACAAAACACCGGACACCGAATCGCCCGCCAAATTTTTGTCATTTCCTGTGTTTGTGCAAATACCCAAATTAAAGGGGGCTAATTTGCAAATAGGCATCTTGTGTCAACACATCATTGTTTAAAACAATGAGGGAGCCTAATAATAATTTAATTAAATCTCTCACCCTCACCCATATGAAGAAATTCTCCATGTCCAATCTGGACCCCTCATTTAAAGGGGGTCAATCACAACCCTTGATTTTACACCCTCTCCCCATATATATGTGATGTCCCATCAAGCCCTAATCCCTAGAAAACCTAGGAAGGCCTCATCTCACTAGCCCCCAAACTCCTCAACCGTAGCTTCTCTTTTTCTTCTTCTCTTCTTCTTCTTTTTCTTCTTCTTTTCTTCTTCTCTTCCTTCTCCTTCTTTCCTCCTCCTTCTTCTTTATTTTTCTTTTGAATTCAAATATTAGTATAGGGGGGGAACACTGTGCATTTTCCCCTCCAACTACTGTTCATTCCTGCCGTGAGCCAACTTCCTCTGCACCCGACGGGCCAAGCCGAGCACCGACCCCGGCCGGCGCTGCCTCGACGCGTCCGGCGGCTGCTCCTCCACCTCTTCCTCAACGTCAACTCCCCCATCCTCGCTGTCATCCCCGGGCCGGCCTGCACTCCGGCCGGCGTCCCCATCTACAGTCCCTCCTCCGGCGGCCTGCAGTAGTTCCCGCCGGCTGCTCCTACTGCTCGGCGACTCCCTCCGGCGGCCCCCTCACTGCTCCGGTGGCCCTCTGTCCTCCGTTCGAGCTCCTCTCCACCTTCCCTGCTGCTCCGGCGACTGAACATCCCTACAGCCGGCCAACCACCAACCGAGCCCCGGCCAAATTCCGGCCAGCCCCCACTCTGTGAGCTCTTCTTCTTCTCCCCTCTCCCTCTTTCTTTATATATATATATATATATATATATATGTATATGTATATATATATATATAATGTATGTAGGTATGTATGTAAGTATAATTAATGCATAGGAATATGTATATTATTTATTTTTATTAAATTGTATAATTGAGTATGTATCTAATTAATGTTTTAAATACATGAATATGTATAGTATTTATTTAATTTATGTTTAATATGTATAAGTATAGTATATATATATATATATACTTTAGTATAATGTAATGTGTGTATTTAATATATGTATATGTATATATTTAATCTACTTAATATATATAAATACGTATTTTAGTGTGTATTATGGATATGTATATACATATTTTATATACATTTAATATATTTTCAATGCATATATATATAAATTGTATATATGTATACATATATATGTATATTTTGTATAACCTTAATATATAGTGTGAATTTAATTTGGGGAATTAATATTAGTATGTTTTAATAGTAATGCTGACAATATATATATATATATATATATATATATATATATATATATATATATATATATATATATATATATATAACAATATAGTGTAATTTCTCTAATTGCATATAATTTATGTTAAGGTATGTTTTCGTATTTAATGTTATATATATATATTTAATTGGTATAATTACCTAAATATAGTATAATTATTATTTTGGTGCAAATGTATAAATGTATATATTCTTAAATAATGGGTGATGTATATTTTCTCACATGAATAAAACATATTTTCACTTATGTACGTACAGTGATACATATTTTGTATATAATTTGGTATAACCATATATATATGTATTAATTTAATTATTGATAATATGGTTAATTGGTGAATCTACTAGGTGATCTTAGGTGACCAGTAGCATACCTAGAGAAGTCCCGAACTCAGTGTTTTTAGACTGTGTTAGTGTAGCATCTGATGTAAATGTGGTTTTGCTTGTGATGTGTTTATAGGACTGTTGGTTTACCCAGGGGATACTCTGGAACAGGACATCCATAAATACCAGCTAAGGACCCAAGGCAAGTACATTCTCCGATAATTTCCAATTTCTTGATAATTTCTATAAATTCAATAATCTTGAAATGTTACAACTGAATCCCTGACACTGTGCTACACGGACTAGTATAGCTTGGATCTGCAGTCATGAGATGTTACATTGATTATCGTATTGACATTGTACACGACATGTATATTAGACATCGTACATGATAGACTTGACTTGCTCGTGTATCGTGACGTGTCATGGTTGGATCCACAGTACTAGTTGGGGGCGGGGAAGTAGTTAGTAAGAAATGTGATTATAACCTCTTGTTGTAGTATAGAACAATGTAAGTGTTAATCATGCTCTTCACCCATGATTAGCCAGGCCCTGTAGCTATCGTACATGTTCCCAAGCCGATCACATTTTGAAACTACTATTTCAAACACTTAGAATAGATTACAGTTCCCTATTTAAATCATATACTACATCACCCGTATATAATATTATTTCTTGTTCTTTTTATTTTCATACATGCACTGACTGTATCATATTGCCTATTGCCTGTCTCTTTACATTGCCTGTCTCTCTTTAATTGCCATTGCATTTATTTTACTGTCTTCTCAGCTAGCATGACATGTTTATTACTTTATAGTCCTTATCAATTAATGGAACTATTATTTGAGATTGTTGCTTTGCTCCTTCCTGACTGGAAACATTTTTCCAGACTATGCATTAGAGGACCGCTGTCCGATACTTTATGGACCATATGGTGAGTAGCTACAGACTTGGTAGTCTAGTTGTGATTCCGGGAGGACTAGCCGGAAATTTCTATTTTTTAGTTGTTCTTTTAGTAGACCATTTGGTACCGGATTTGTCTCCGGCATTTTTGATGAGACTTGGTTATTTGTTGAGTTAGATTATTACTTTGACTTGTGTTGTATTTAATTAAATTTCTTTTCGTTATCTTATCGTGCTGTAATCCTGTGATTGAGTATGTGTACATTTATTCGTGTCATCCATGCCTCCTTATGGAGATTGGATGCTTGTGTGAGATTGGCTAGATAGTATCATGACCTTGACAGCGTTCTACCGCCGATGCTGCGGCGTAGGCTGGACGTACCCACGTACTCGTGCCCCTAAATCGGGTGCGGGTCGTGACAACCAATCCATCTCGAGTACAATGTCGCAGCTCGGAAGTGGCATTACGAGTAGGCACACACTCAGCTCTCGGCCTCCCAAGGTAACTCTCCGGTCTCTGCAGACATCACTGACTAAGATAATGCCACCCTCGGTCGTGATCTTGTAGAGTCTAGCTAAAGGTTCAGCAACAAGATGGTGTCTAACAGCAAAAGATAAAGACACAAAGCTATAGGAATCACCAGAATCAAATAAAGCAAGTGCTGGAATGGAATCAAGAAGAACACAGATTAAAAAAAGTCAATACGGTGCAAGATATGATATCATCAAGGAAGGAAAGTAATATTTCAAAAGAAAATAATTTCAAAAAAATTAAAGATAGCAAAAGATCAGGAAGGGTCATAGTTGGGATTGAGCACTCTCTCTCTCAGCCTATATCCTATATCCTATCACAGGTAGACCTAGAAACTAGACCTGCGTGGGCCACCACCACACAACACGACTGTAATTGACAAAAGTAATTATAATGGTGATGCAAGCATAGACGTCCATCGTCTGTATTGATTACAAAGCACTCAGAGCAATTAATGTTGTGACTGACAAAAGTTATCTTATGCGGCTAGCTCGTATGCGCCTGATCCTTCTGCCGCATAGCTGCCTTTCTTACATGCTCTCAGGGCCAATGCCTGTGTGGCATAGACGGGTATTTTTTTGCCTTTGGGATGTATGTGCTCTAAGATCTATTCCGCATGGTTAAGTTCATGCGACATTACTTTGATGACCTGGATTTTTTTAAGCTTCTACAACTGCCGCGGAGATCGTATGTTATTTTATCCTATAGGATACCTAGAGTTTAAGTTTTCCAGGGGAGCCGCAGAGCAGGGTGAGAGAATTGTTATTGGAACCATAGTAGAGGAGAAGGAATTGCCTCTTTCTCTCATTGTGGAGTTTCTAGATGTGTTTTCGTAGGTGTTGTCGAGGTTGCTGCCGGATAGAGATATTAAATTCTCGATAGATTTAGTTCCAGGAGAAGAGTCAGTGTCACAGCATGTCTACATGATCAACAATAGTGAGTTGGCAGAGCTGAAGAAGCAGGTGGATGAGTTACAGGACAAGGGTTCATTAGATCGAGTTCTTCGCCTTTGGGAGCTCCGATATTGTTTGTACGAAAGAAGGATAGGATGATATGGTTGTGCATTAATTATAGGGCTTTGAACAACCTTACAAACAAGAACAAATATCTACTGCCGAGGATAGATGATTTCTTTAATTAGTTGAGCGGCACGAAGGTATTTTTAAATATTAACTTAAGGTATGGCTACCATCAGGTGAAGGTTGAGAAGGAAAATATTTCGGAGACTGCATTTCGAAATAGATATGGCTAGTATAAATTTATGGTTATGTCGTTTAGTTTGACTAATGCCCCAGAGATTCTAATGAATTTGATGAACAAGGTTTTCTACCAATCATGACAAGTTTATGGTGGTGTTCATTGATGACATACTCATATACTCGAAGGCACCAGAAGAGAACGATGAGTATCTGGGGATTATGATAGAGACACTTAGAAAGGAGAAGCTATATGAAAAACTCTCAAAATATTAGTTTTTCTTAGATAATATGGAGTTTATCGGGCGTGTTGTGACTGGGGATAGGATATCAGTGGATCCGAAGAAGATTATTGTGGTAAAGCCTTGGGCTACTCCGAGTTCAATTTTAGAGATCAGAAGTTTCTTGGGATGGCCGGATATTACAGGAAGTTTATGAAGAATTTCTCTCATATTGCAAAGCCGGTGACTAGACTCACCAAGAAGGATGTAGATTTTGTGTGCACTGGAGACTGTCAGGCGGCGTTTGATGAGTTGAAGAAGAGGTTGACTATAACTCCTATCTTAACGTTGCCATCAGGATCAGGTAGATTTTCTATTTATAGTTATGCTTCAGAAAAGGGTTTGGAATGTGTTCTAGAGAAGAATAAGAAGGTGGTTAGGTATACTTCCAGACAGCTATTGCCACATGAGTAGAATTTTTTCACCCATGATTTAGAGTTGGCAGTAGTGACCTTTGCCTTGAAGCTATGGAAATATTTTTTTTACGAAGAGCGTGTGGAAATATTCACTGACCACAAAAGCTTGAAGTACATTTTCATGCAAAAGGAGATGAATATGAGACAGCGCAAATAGCTAGAACTAATGAAGGACTTTGATATTTTTTATAGTAGTCACGCTCCGGTCCTGCAGGACCGAACGTCCTATATTGGGCATGATGCCGCCCGGGCCTAAGATGCTCCCGCATAAGGCAAGTACCTAAAACAGTCGATTTAAAACTAAGCCACAAAGTCGCACAGATTATCCCAAAGTAGCACAATAAGAATAAACACAAGTATAACATAAAACAGAATTCTTTATTGGTGATGTAGAAATATTACAAGTGGCGTTAGGCTGAGATTATAAGTCGTTCGTCTCTCTCTCTCTCTCTCTCTCTCTCACACACAACAATAAAATATGCCTAGTGGCTTACAACGTTGAAGATAATACATAGGCGATATTCTAATACATTATGTCATATATATGTGCTTCAGCTCCAGCCGCAACGCTCAAAGGCTCCAGAGTTAGTTCCACGCCTTAGCACGCACAAGAGAAAAAACTCTACATTGAACGAGGTACTCTCGTACCCTGCAAGCAATCTGGTAGGTCATCAGTACATGAATGCAATGGTGGTGAGGCTTCTTGCTCGCTAAATAAAATCAAACACGTTCATTAAGTACCGTGAACCATCTATTATGTTGTATTTCTAGTCTTACCTTAGGGTCAGAATCATGGCAATGTTATAAAGCCTAATTTGTGTTACAGTGTGTCGTACGATATGAATAACATACACAACTTACTAACTTATCCTTCGTTCTTCCTAGTCCAAGGTAAACTACGTTAGCCAGCTTATAATACATGAAACGATACAGAAAAGTGCGCACACGAACATAGTATTACAGACGTGTTCTCGCCTCTGGTGTGATGCACTTAAACGGTATACAGTATCATGCCTCCATTTTGTGAACGTACATATGTATCATACATTCATTAACTTGGACAATTAACGAGCTAGACACTGAGTTTCGTACATTTGTTACCTTCCTCAATAAAATAACTTATACGTGGATTACCGCAATTAAGATGACTTAATCTATATTAAAGGTCACTATATCACGAGCTATAATGGACGATGCATAGCCTTTTTGATGGATATGGGGTGTAATAAAAGGAACATGGGGCGTTGTACGCCATCCCACCAAATTATGAATAGACTACCATAAGGGTAGATAGGCAACAAGCGTAAGTAGCGACTACCAAGGCCCCGAGTACCTAATATTGCATCACCCTTAATAGGCTATCTGCACTAGCCATCATCGCTGGGAACGTAATATTCCAAAATTCCTCCTAGGCCGGTATGATCCTGGTGCCCCGGTGATCGTCGAGGAATGCACACAATATCTCGTGCACGAATTATCTGTGACCATGCAAGTCTCTAGTTTTTCAGGTCTCAAGTCATGTCACCCTCACTTTTCCAACTAGGGATAATTTGATAATTTGGCATGGGTATTTATTTTTAGAAATATATTATTGAATATTGTGTGCTGATTGTATATTTTATTTAATTAAGTTGAGCTATGATTGTTATGACTAGCATTAGTCAGTTATTTAGAGACTTATGATTAATTAATTAGTTAGAGAGAGACTACAAATAATTAGACTTGTCATATTTTGACCTATTTAAATTGTCATGATAAATAGTGAGTCCAACTTGGACCCAAGTCCATTAGTCATTCCACTAATTAAATTACGAAGGATTAGTAAAATTATAATTAGTTAGAGACTTCCAAATTTATCCATCCTTAATTATTCCTTATAATACAACATGTAGGGGCAACTTGGATATTTGATATTGCTTGGGGAAGGGGGAAGAGGCCGACCACATAAAGAGGGGGGTTCTCCTCTCTCTCTCTCTCTCTCTCTCTCTCTCTCTCTCTTTATTTGTATTTTATTTTGTGTACAATTGACAGATCCCCAATTTCCAAATTCCCGTCATTAAATTTTGACACAATTTACCAGCAATTTCTTCTCAAATTCATCATTCTTGGAGCCTTGAAGCTTGGAGAAGCAAGAAGCACAAGGAGGATAACCTTTGGAGCTAGAGATCGTGTCTGGATCGTGTCCAATTATATTTTTATTGGGAATCCATCTCCCAATTGGTAATTCTTGAATTTTTCTCTCATTGTAGCTTTTTAATCATACATTTGACCATTAAGAATGACCCTATGGCATAGGACTACCTATAGAAAAAAATTCTAGGCTATTTGGCTTTGTAATGTGAGATCTGTAAACCCCCTTACCCAAAATAGGTATTTTGTGTATATTTTATATTATTATATTTATTATAGATTATTTTAAATATTGAATTACTTTAGAGTATTCAATTAGTTAATTAGAAATTAAATTATTTAGTATATTTACTTATGTGAATATTTATTTAGAATTATTTTTAGGTTATTTTAGATTTTTGGAGATTTTTCTAGAATTCTTTGGTAATTAAAACATAGGGAACCTAAATTTATAGGACTTTAATAATTTATTATGAGTCCATACTTGCATATTATTTCTAACAAATATTTACTTTAGGTTAAAATATTTAATTATATTTTTCTATAATTTATTTAGAATTTTAAGAAATTTATTTAGATTTTTGAAATTATTTAGGATTTATTTGGATATATATAGTCTTAATATTAGATAGATGTTAATTTAGTGTTAGTAGATACTAATAAGATTATATATAAATTATTTGAATTATCTTTAATTTTATTTAAGATTATAAATTATTTAGTTAAACTCAAACTCTATTTTAAATTAATTCAAATCCTGAGCCTACTAGGAAAGCAACTTCATGCATATCCTATTATTATTTAAACTGATCCTAATCAAATCCAAATTAGCCAATCCTAGTCGTATTCAATTAAGTAGTATCTACCATTATAAATACCTCATCCTTCATATTTTTCTTTCCCAAATTTCTCTCTTTTTCGTCCAAAAATAGTCGAAATTCGTCATAAATTCAGCCTCATTTTCTAGTAGTTATGACGACTTAGAAAGACGATATCTCCTAGCCCCGGAATCCAAACGTGCTCCAGTTATTTTTGTTTGAACTATATTAAGATTAGTTTTTTGAATATATAATTGTTTTAAAAATTTATGAACCTATTTTTTCAGAAAAATCTAAAAGTGTCAGATGTTCAAAATCAGACGCATTTTGATATTTATGAGATTACGGGAGATCCCGGACTCGGAATTATGAACCGTTTAAAGTTTCAAAAAGTTCACATGATGAACTTATATAAATTTAGTTTTTTAGAATTTAACATGCAATTTTAATCTACTGTAAAATTTGTGCAACACAGACGTAAATAGAAAACCACCGAAAACTATCATTTATTCGCCCTTGTGGCCATAACTCTTTACCGACTTATAATTTTATAAAGCTGTCAATTCAAGCATTCATGTAGTGCTAAAATATATATGATTTTATACACAAATCCAGGATTTGATTCGGTTGACTTTTTGGTCAACAGATTGCCTCGATTTGCGTGTCACGGATCACAAGTCCGTAAAGTTAATTTTCTTTGGACCAAAATTAGGGTTTAGTAATAAAATTATATTATAATAAGATTAATATACTATTTTAGGTTATTTTATTCAAAATTAAAATTGATTAAAATGGAGGAACCTATTCACCCAATTTTGTAACCTAACTTGTTTAATTTATGTGACGGGTAGATCGGACAATGCCTTGAGTTGGGACTTCATTCTTTTTCAGACCAGGCAAGATACCTTGCCAAATTGTTTATATTACTTTGCATGCTTATTATATTTCTGTATATTCATTACATTTCTGTATATTCTTTGTATGTGTAGTTTCTTTCAGTCGTTACTATATATTAGATATGTTGACACGCACATGACACTTAGTATCATGAGAGGACAATTAGTAGGAGTATGGGCTTTAACCACTCTGGTGAACCATAGTAACTAGCATGCACTATGGCAGTCGTGTCCGATGGTCGCTACCCCCGCGGTATATCGATTGATGGAGCCACGAGGGTCGCTACCCCCGCGGTATGTCGGCTGATGATGTCCCCTGATGTGTGTGTGAGTTGTGAGATTTAGATCAAGTAGCTTACCCATGCCCATACGTCAAAATTTATCCATATTTTCATTCATATAAATTATCTTTTACAACGTACTTATATATTTTCAATCATTATGCATGTTTACTGTATTCAAATTGGCTTGCTTCTATGTATCTTGTTACGTCCCTCTGAGGACCTGGTCCCTTTCTAGGTGTAGATGTTTATGACTATTCGTAGGAGCACAGATCAGGACTTACCACTTATCTCTTTCGAGGAGGTCGTACCTTCGGAGCATCTTTGATTATCTCTAGCGACGGATCGCTTCACTGATACCTTTATATCATTATCTTATACATATTGGAGATTTACCCTTCTCCCTCATTTTAGTATTGATATAGTCATTGGTAGTGTATTTGTCTCCACCCGACTATTAGCTTTGGATTATTCAGACTCATTATTTTAGTTTAGTTATTTTCTTTTTGTGACTTATTGTATGGATGAGATTTAGTGTATCTGTGACTTGTGGCACTATATATATACCACATGTGAGTTAATATTCATATTACATCATACGTATGTATTATGGTATCCATATATTGGAGTTGCCATATGCATACGGCTGGCATGCTTACGTATTCCTAGTCCTACGTATTTTGGGCCTGGGACGTGACATATTTTTGTGGTGGCCCATGCAATTCGACAGTATATTGTCTCGGTTATGTTACTGTACCGAGCAAGCCTGCGCATAGGATTAGAATATAGGATCTCATCCACTTATTTATCATTTTCCTTGATTTTATTTTGCATTCTCATTTGATTGCTTGTATTGCATCTTGCTTGATCCCTTCTCAACGTCAATCTTCTCTCGTGCTTGATAGGGGTTAGGAAGATGACTTGTACTAGGTATATATACTCCAGTATTCAATAACACTATTATTTAAATTTTTATAAGTTTGGTAGTATGCCTCATGACCTAGTACCACATAGTCTTTTGACCCATTAAGGAAATATAAATGGATGACACCAACTATAGACTTGCATAAAAGATAGTATTTATTCAGAATGTAGAACTTAGAGGCCTATACACCCATTTGGTCAACTAGAGAACTTGACAATAAGTTATTATGAAATCAGTAGAGGCACAACACCGATCTTCTTGGTGAACTTAGATTATTATGTACCTTCCTCCATCATAATCAAGCGTACTTATATTTTTACTATCTCGACTTATACTGCTATTATAGCCTAGTTTTGTAAGCTTATTCTTTTATTAAGCTTGTTCATGACATATGTATTACTGGGGGCCCACACTAATACATTATCTAAAATCAGAATCAGTGTATTATGGTCTGATCAACCGTAGTACACTTGGTTCGCTCTTTGTATCACTACTTTATGTGGATTGAGATATAGTTAACTCAACTTGTTAGACAAATATACTTGCCCTCTAGACTGGTCAGAGCATATTATGCCAGGTACATAATTGTTCTGATATGAATATACAAATAGGAATTTACCAAAATAAAATTTCAATTCACAACTGCCTTGGCAACTCCCTTTCAAAATTCTCTAATTCCTTTGAATCCCGTACTTGTATTCTATCATATCCTCCTTGGAATTTTTTTATTGTTGATTTTTGTCTTCCCCTATTTTGAAAAGACGAACGTTCGTGCTTAGTATAAGTTGATACATGGTTAGTACCAGATATACCCCATAGGCCGAGCTCACAATGACAAATATAGGAGCACAGGCACAGGAAGCCATAGATACAGGTACGACCTTTTAGTTATATTTGTCATTGCATACTCATGACCCCTTTATGACATGGGATCTTAGGTGCATAATAGACATAGAATTATATATATGATGGTTTAGCAGTTATGAGGATATGCTGATATCCTAACTATATGGCATATCCACGCGAAGCTAATGGATGACACACGTAGCAGTAGTAGTATTCTCTTCCTATCACCATCTCGCCCCTTGGGTGGCTCATCTTCTTTTCTTATCCATTCCGTATCTCGTGCTTAACTCTTCCTATCATAGTCGTATCTCTTCGTGCCATTATGAATTGTTTGATTACTTCAATATCACCCTTGTATTGTTAGTTAAAACATAAATGTGTTAGTAATGATTGATAACTAAAGGATAAGTTCATAATGATAACCCTTATGTATATGTACTGTAGCAATATCTGTATCCCCATATTATTTTAAAAACATGAATATCATCCCTTAGTCTAAACGTTATTTAGTTGAATTAGTACTTACTTCTAAAAGTTTTATAAAGTTAGTCAAGACCATAAATATTGCCCTAAAAATCTAGACTAAGCTTAGGAAAGAGTTGAAGGCACTTGTTACGAACTGACAACTTTGACAATTCGCTGGCGAAGTAGCGACAGCTGCAGCTAGACCGTTATAGTAGAGTAGTCAAAGTATTTACAGACATACTGGTCAGGTGGCATGGCGTATTAGACTACGATACTTGACGGTTACAAAAAAAATCATGGTTGTGAGATTCCAAACAGGTATCCCAAGATTCTTGACCCAATAAATAAATTTATCGTACAACCAAGACAATAGCCGCAAGAGACTTTGACTACTAGTAGAATTCTTGTAAGTTGGGTAGTGTAGATGAGTTAGAAATAGAATAGTTTATGGACAATAAATAAGGAAGTGTTAGAATGGCAGACCATAACTTTTAGGAAGCACTGCTAGATAACAATTAAGTGTAATAGCTATAGTAATTTATTATGAATATGCGTTAGTGTCAATTTCGAGGACGATATTTTTGTAAGTTGGGCAGATTGTAAACCCCCTCACCCAAAAGAGGTATTTTTTGTATATTTTATATTATTATATTTATTATAGATTATTTTAAATATTGAATTACTTTAGAGTATTCTCTTAGTTAATTAGAAAATTAATTTTTTAGTATATTTACTTATATAAATATTTATTTAGAATCATTTTTAGGTTATTTTAAATTTTTGGAGATTTTTCTAGAATTTTTAGGTAATTAAAACATAGGGAACATAAATTTTTAGGACTTTCATAATTTACTATGAGTCCATACTTGCATATTATTTCTACCAAATATTTATTTTAGGTTAAAATATTTAATTATATTTTTCAGTAATTTATTTAGAATTTTAAGAAATTTATTTAGATTTTTGAAATTATTTAGGATTTATTTGGATATATATAGTCTTAATATTAGATAGATGCTAATTTAGTGTTAATAGATATTAATAAGATTATATATAAATTATTTGAATTATCTTTAATTTTATTTAAGATTATAAATTTTTGAGTTAAACTCAAACTCTATTTTAAATTAATTCAAATCCTGAGCCTACTAGAAAAGCAACTTCATGCATATCCTATCATTATTTAAACTGATCCTAATCATATCCAAATTAGTCAATCCTAGTCGTATTCAATTAAGTAGAGTCCACCATTATAAATACCTCATCCTTCATATTTTTCTTTCCTAAATTTCCCTCTTTTCGTCCAAAAATAGTCGAAATTCGTCATAAATTCAGCCTCATTTTCTAGTAGTTATGACGACTTAAAAAGACGATATCTCCTAGCTCCGGACTCCAAATGTGCTCCAAATGTTTTTTGTTAGAACTATATCAAGGTTAGTTTTCAAAATATATAAATTATTTTAATAATTTATGAAACTATTTTTCTAAAAAAAATCTAAAAGTGTTAGCTGTCTGAAATCAGACGTATTTTGCTATTTTTGAGATTACGGGATATCCCGAACTCAGAATTATGAACCGTTTGAAGTTTTAGAAAGTTGACATGATGAACTTAAATAAAATTAATTTTCTAGAATTTAACATGTAAGTTTAATCTACTGTAAAATTTATGCAACATAGACGTAAATAGAAACCACCAAAAACTATCATCTATTTGCCCTTGTGGCCATAACTCTTTACCGACTTGTGATTTTATAAAACCGTCGATTCTAGCATTCATGTAGAGCTAAAATCTATAGGATTTTATACACAAATCTAGGATTTGAGTTGGTTGACTTTTTGGTCAACGGATTGCCTCGATTTGTGTGTCACGGATCACAAATCCGTAAAGTTGATTTTCTTTGGACCAAAATTAGGGTTTAGTAATAAAATTATATTATAATAAGATTAAAATACTATTTTAGGTTATTTTATTCAGAATTAAAATAGATTAAAATGGAGGTACCTATTCACCCACTTTTGTAACCTAACTTATTTAATTTATGTGACGGGTAAATCGGACGACGCCTTGAGATGGGACTTCATTTTTTTTTCAGACCAGGCAAGATACCTTGCCAAATTGTTTACAGTACTTTGTATACTTATTATATTTTTGTATATTCATTGCATTTCTGTATATTCATTGCATGTGTAGTTTCTTTCAGTCGTTACAATATATTAGATATGTTGACACACATATGACACTTAGTATCGTGAGAGGACAATCAGTAGGCTTATGGGCTTTAACCACTCTGGTGAACCGTAGTAACTAGTACGCACTATGGTAGTCGTGTCCGATGGTCTCTACCCCCGCGGTATATCGATTGATGGAGTCACGAGGGTCACTACCCCCGCAGTATGTCGGCTGATGATGTCCCCTGACGTGTGTGTGAGTTGTGAGATTTAGATCGAGTAGACTACCCATGTCCATACCTTAAAAAGTTGTCCTCATTTTCATTCATATAAATTGTCTTGTACAGCGTACATATATATTTTTAAACATTATGCATGTTAACTGTATTCAAATTGGCTTGCTTCTATGTATCTTATTACATCCCTCTGAGGACCTGATCCCTTTCCAGGTGTAGATGTTCATGACTATTCGCAGGAGCACGGATCAAGACTTACCACTTATCTCTTCCGAGGAGGTCTTACCTTCGGAGCATCTTTGATTATCTCTAGCGACGGATCACTTCACTTATACCTTTATATCATCATCTTATACATAATGGAGATTTACCCTTCTTCCTTATTTTAGTATTGATATAGTCATTGGTAGTGGATTTGTCTCCACCCGACTATTAGCTTTGGATTATTCAGACTTACTATTCTAGTTTAGTTATTTTCTTATTGTGACTTGTTGTGTGGATGAGATTTAATGTATCTGTGACTTGTGACACTATATATATACCACATATGAGTTAATATTCATATTACAGCATACAAATGTATTATGTTAGCCATATATTAGAGTTGCCATATACATATGGCTGGCATGCTTACTTATTCCTAGTCCTACGTATTTTGGGACTGGGGCGTGACAAGATCTATGAGGTAATTTGTGTATATATTACGGGAGTTATGAATTTGACACATCAATTATGTGTTATGAGGCTAATTAGATCAAATTAGACTTAGATCGGGGTTATGGGACTAGGTACGTGTCCACAAATGGATACGTATAGGCCGTATTACGGTATTTTATGATACGGTATGATACATGGCCAATTTTGAGTGATTTGCATAAATTCTCTTCATTATGTGTTGTAGTAATTTCTAATAGTTATAATTATGTATATATATATGACTTGTAGAAATGATTAATTATGGACAATAGAGAGTTTGGCATCTCAATGGTTGAGTATCAAGGATATCCTAGTTGATGCACAATACGTATTTGTTTAAATGCCTCAACCTATGTGTGTGTGTATGTACATATATATATATATATATATATATATATATATATATATATATGTGTGTGTGTGTGTGTGTGTGTGTGTGTGTGTGTGTGTGTTTGTGTGTGTGTATTTGTGTGTGTGTGTCTAAGTATTGTACAAACATTAGTTATGTGTGTGAGTGAGTGTCGAGTTAGTGTGTGCAGACAGTACAGTGCAGATTGCTAGCAGTGCAGTACAGATTACTAAGTAGTGCATATTGCTAGTAGTGCAGTACAGATTACTAGCAGTGTAGTACAGATCGCTAAGTAGTGTAATACAGATTGCTAAAATTATAAGCAGTACAGTAACTGCAGCATGCTCGAGTGCAGCAGGATGATAAATAGCTAGGAGCAGCAATATTAGCAGTATGCATTAGTAGCTAAAGCTGTGACAGCAAGTAGGGTGTGAGAGATTGGTGCACAAAGTGATAATGAGTATCAAGGGGGATATACAAGGTGCTGGGATTTGGATATATGCAGGATTGTGTATTAGTGATTCATGTCAGTTGAGATACCAAGGTATCATAAGATAGAAACCAAGGTATAAGCTAGAGTTAGTAAATAGACCAAGTATAGTATTACTAGTATAAATATGATAGTGGATACCTTATAGCTAACTGTGGCCTAGGAACCTAGTGTTAGATAGGTTTTAGGTTGTGGTATGTATATGTATATAGCTAAGGTAATATAATACTAGGTATATTATGGATTGATAAGTTAGCTAAGTTATCAGTTGTCACCACCACATTTCAGATTAGGAGTATTTTCGTCTTTTCATAATTAATATATAAATAATTTGCATAATATTTAATTATATTTAATAATGGTGATTTTATTTAATTGTTGTACTTTACCGTTGCTTCGATATTTAGAGCGCTACCCTAGCTTTTGCCTTCCAACAAATTCCACAACCTTGTCCTAGACATGCCCACCTTCCATTCTGACCCATGTGTAAATTATAATTATGCTCTCTTGTGCTTCATTTTAGTCGCACAATTTTCTTCGCAGACGTTTATTTTAAATTCTGAATAAATCTAATTTTGTATCCTAGTGCGTTCCAATCGAAATTGGAGACACAATCTTGACCCATTTTGTGCAACCCAAATTATGACGATATTCTATTCTAAGTTTTCTTCATTCATGAAACTTATGTCCCACTTAATTTTATCCTTTGTACTTCTAATTTATTTTAGAACACCTATTGCATTTATTTTAATTAATTTAAACCATAAACTCAACTTTGTATAATTTTCTAATTGTTGGGCACTTTTATGCAAAAGTGCATTGAAGAATCTACCCCGTTGGATACGATACGTGAATATACTCATTTTCCCTTTGTGTATAGTTTTTTCCAGAATTTTTGGAAGTGTGTAATTCAATATCAACCTTATTGAACCCATGGCCCTCCTTTCATTTTGAACCATGTCAATTCTAGCCCATTAAAATACCTACATGACAACCCAAGCCCAATTCTAAGAGAGTGTTGACCAAGGTCAAACTTTTCTATTTCAAACCAACCCCCCCTTTATGTATAAATATTTCTTTCTTTTTCTTTTCTTTATTTTTTCCAACACCTAAAATTTCTTCCCAGCCGACATACAACCCATCTCATATTTATCTTCTTCCTCCTATTCCTCTGGTCACCTTCACCCCTCTTCCCTACCCCAGCCTCAGCCCGGTAGACAACCCCGACGCCGTCCTCCCTCAGCCGACCCATTCCCGGCCACCTTTCCGTCGGAGCTCGATGTAGTCCAACCAGCCTACACTCGACCAGTCCCCCCTCCACCTGGGCTAACCCGACTGCACGACGCCGCCCGACTTCATCCCCTCTACAATGCCAGAGCAGAAGCACCCATGACTTTGTCAACCCGTCGTCCTCCACGGATCTCTACCTCGACCTCCTTCAACTCGTCCCGCCTCCGACGACCATCCCTGCCTCTCATCGTCGACCGGACCTCGTCCAGACCCGCTGAACCTCGTCGAGCAGTACCCTCTCGACCTCTACTCTGGCCAGAACATCGTCCCTTCACCACCCTTCACCCCGGCCTACAACCACCTACACCCCGCCATCTCGACATCTCCTCTCCTTCGATCACAGGCCCTCATCCTCTTTTCCCCTCCTTCCTCAGGTGATCGCCAGAACCACCACGCACTACCAGTATTGTCATCATCGTCATCAACATCGTGGACATCGTCGTCATCATTACCTCCGTCATCGTCGTCATCGCCGATCTCGTGCACGTACATAGGTTCGAGTTCTTCCCCTTGCGTACATGTATACGTATGCGCATACGCATATTCTTCATTGTATGCATGCGTATATTTAGCTATGATAGTATACATGTATTGTATATTGGTACATGGGTGTAGGCACTTAGTGTATGTATTAGTTTTCAGTATGGGTTAATATACATGTATCATATGTTTGGTATATAATTGGTATATATATGTATATATATATATATATGTATATATATATATATATGTATATATATATATATATATATATATATATATAGTATGAACTCAATTAGTATATATATATATATATATATATATATATATATATATGTATTTAATTTGGATAATATGTATATTTATATATATATATACTAGGTGACCCAAGTGTAAATACGAATATCCCATAGTTACATTGACATGTGACCATGAAACATATTAGGAGACTGCCTTATGTACACTAACGTACAGGCAAGACCCGTATCATTTTGAATGTCTGCCTTGCACAACAATTACAAACACGACACCCGCGCAATTAGACGCGCACTTGACCCTAGTTAACCAGTGTCATACCTAGCATAGCCCTGAGTTTAGAGTATTTATGATTGTGTGTATGCTAGTATAATGTCTGATGCAATATTGTATTATTTAATGACGCACACAGGACTGTTGGATTATTCAGACAAGACCTTAGAAATCGAAGATTGTTATTACCAGCAGTAGGACCCCAGGCAAGTACATTCTCTGACAGTTTTTATTATGTTGATCATCTCTATGATTCTTGTTGTATAGCATACATGATTCTGACACTGTGTATACACAAATTGGCATCATCGAGATCTGTCACGAGGAGTCGTGATTGGAATCCATCGTGCTAGCTGGAGGAAAACGGGAAAATATTAGTAGATTATGTGATCATACCCAACTCTACATGAATCATAGCTCACCCACACCTCACGTCGGTGCAGCCTAACCATTACATGCCTCATAGCCTGTTATGTATGATTAGCCTGACTATTGCTTGTATCATAGCTATTCGGATGGTTAGCCTGACCTTACATGAATCCTAGCTAGTCATACCTAGCAAGCCTGATAAGTCCCAAGCCGATCACATGATATGCTAATATTTTACACACTTAGCTAGATGTTCTTGACATATATCTCTAGTTTATTGATCTCGCATTTTCTCCATGTTCTAGTTATTATTCTAGTATTCACCTATATTCCAGTTCATTGTTATAGCATGCACTTGAATTTTTATTCATTGCTAGTGCACCATTGATGATGACATATGCTCCAGTATTTCTATTTCTAGTATATTCATGCTCACCAGTATTTCTTATTTCTAGTACATATATCCATCTTGTATTTTTTATACTGTATTATAGATTTTGTCAATATACATGGAACTGCTATTAGTGCTTGTACTTCACTCCAATCCTGACTGGATATTTTTTTAGACTGTGACATAGAGGACTTGTTTCTGGCACACTTGGAGATTTGGATATTATTGATTGAAGGTTAGACTATTTATTATTGTTTAGACTTGTCTTGTATTTTATTTATTTTCTTCGATATCTTATCGTGCTTTATTTTCCGTGATTGAGTATTCCCATATTAGATTGTGATATCTGTGTCTCCTTATGGAGTTAGATATTCATCTAAGATTGATTAGCTAGTATTGTGACGTAGACAGCATTCTATCGCTGATGCTGCGGCGTAGGCTGGATGTACCTACGTGCTCGTGTCCCTATACCGGGTGCGGGTCATGATACATTTTTAGTGGTGGCCTATACAGGTCTAGCTTCGCAAGTAGTACGATATCGTGGTAGTATGACGTCTTAGTTGTACTACTGTGTGCCTGCAATAGGATATAGGACATAGGATACTAGTATAAGAGAGGATACTCAATCTTAAATTATTTGAGAGATTCCTGGGACGAACCTTGAGAATCTTATTATAATCTCCAATTCAAATCATTTCCCCTTGTTCTGTCCACTCTCACTTGTTGTTATTGAATTTGATTATGTTCATCAAGTGTAAAATTAATTCTTGGTGTCGTCGTTAAGTTTTATTTTATATCGAGATAAATTTTACGGACTAGAATTTATGGTATCATCTGATGATATATGTTGATGAGGACAGTGAGAAAGTAAAACGTCTACTTTGGTTATAGAACCTAGAGTTTATCGTAGCCACATTAGCTGTCATGGCAAAAATGTAGGAACCTGACCATGGATGTACATATCTTAGTTATGAAATTTAGAGTTTCTCTCAGCCATACCGATTGGCGTGGCGAGGATTCTAGATGACGTGATTATAGAGTTGCATACCTTAGTTATGGAACCCATCGTTTATCAGAGCTATGCTTACTGGCGTGGCGAGAATTCTGAGTGTCATAATTTCGGACATACGTGTATGATTATCAGGTTGTATCTTAAATTATTTCTTAATGTATCATCTCAATACTTATCTACTTCTGTTATTTTAGGACTTTGTTCCATCATTCCTTTGCTAGCAGTAGCGATACTTTCAGTCCTTAACCCAGTTTCTTTTTAAGCCTTAATTCTTTAAGGATCCTTGTTAGTATGATAATCGGTGACTTACAATTATGTCTGTGTCTTGTATCAGTGTTGACTGAGTGTAGCTTGTGAGTTATAAGTATTTCTTGGTTGGACATGTGAGCAGTAGGCATCAATCTAAAGATAACCCGTAGTATAGTACTTTGTAGCAATGGTTCTATGATAAGGTATCATTATAATTAGTATTGGTATTATAGAAAGGGGGAGTAAAGAGTATCAGTGATGGTTCCAAGATTTAGTATCAAGCTAGCATGCCAGTCCTGGATAGTCGTGAATTCATGTAGTTGGATAATCTATGTAAACAATTAAGTATCGAGAAAATTGTATTCAAAATTAATGGAGCATGATATTCAATTTGATGATTGATTACTTGGTTGTGTCAAGAGTAAAGAAATGTATATGCATAAAGGGTTTTAATGAGATGCCATGAGTAGAGAAATATCAAGATTGGTCATGGAAGGTATGAAGTGTATCACCGATTAGTGTACCAGTCTATAAAAGATTTGAGAGAAGATATGTATACATCAATCGAGATATGGAACCATATGCCTGCCTTTGAGAGTAAAATAAAACATGTATATTATAAAAAGTGCAAGTGATCATGAGTTTTGGTGAGTGTGATTAGGTGATCTAAATAAGGAAGCTAGTGTTACTATATCAAGAGTGCTAGTGTTTCTATATCGAGGATCAGTTGAGCAATGTGCTAGTAACAGTAAGTACCTTATGGGATAAAATTTGATTGGTGTTGTAAATCCCCTCGACCAATTTAGGATTTATTTAATTCAAGTGGAGAAACTAGGATTAATTTAGATACAACTAGAATTAATGCGCAACAATTAAGAGACTTAATACCCCGTACCGTAGCTTTGAGGTTTGGAGCGCTACACTAGTAGTTACCCTCAAACTAATTAACGACACATCCCCTAGACACGCCAGACTACCATCTTACCTTATGTGACATTTAGATACTCAATATTGTGCTTCAATTAAGCTGTACAATATTGTTACAAACGTCTATGTATTATCCCAATAAAATCAATTCCTCATAATTACCCTTTTCCACTTGAATCTAAGACTCAACCACAACCCAACTCCGTATAACCCAAATGTGGGCATTGAGTTATTCCGAGCATGCTACACTCATGACGCTTGTGTCCCACCCAAATCTAGTTCCATGAGTTTTCAATACATTAAAGAACACCATACGCCTTGCTTTTAATAAAATTAAATTAAGAGCAATTTTACCCTAAGTGAGACCCCACCAAGCCCATTGACACCCCTTTTATATGGATTAACCCCCACCCCGACGAGTCCAGACAGGCCTAAGTCCCAAAGGCAGCCCATAAATCCCCTCCCATATAAATATATATGCTCCTACTAAAACCCTAAAAACAAAATCATCAACACCCTCTCCAAACCCTAGTCGAACCCTTGCCGAGCACCCTACTCCCTTCCCAGAAATCCCAACACTCACCACCACAGCCCCCTCGGGTCACCGGTCCACCGGCCCTAACCGCCTGTACCGCCAAGCTTCACATTCACCAACAGCCTCCACACACCCGACTCCCTCTAGCCCGATCTGGGGCGCCCAGCCGTCTCTATCAACCGCCAACCACCTTTGGCCGGCTGACCCCGACGTCACCCACGTCGGACCACCCTGCCAATCGCCTGCAACAGTTGGCACCGGCTGCACCACCACCCTCAACCTCCCCTTTCCCCAACCGCCTCGCCGCGACAGCCTTGCCGCTGCCGCTGCTGAACTGCTGCTAAGTTGCTGCCGCCGTGCGGTAGTGCGACGCCGGAGTGCCACCCTCGCCAGAGGACGTCCAGACTGCGAACGCATCCTGTGTAGTTATATCGCCGTGTCGTCGAGTTGTGTCGCGAATAGTCACGTGGATACAAGCAATTTATGCAAGAAACCTTATATTCAAGTATGTATACTAATTAAACTTAAGCTGTAAATTAATAGATAATAATTACCCTAATAGTCTGACTTGATATAAGCACTTATAATTAACCGGGAAACGTAGACTTGACCTAGTATATTTTATATGAGAATTAATGGCTTAATGTAACAAGACGTAATATAAGTTCGTAAAACCATAAATGTAGTAATTATTATCTCAAGACACACGTTGACCAAGGACAGAACACGTGTACATCCTAGCTACGTGCACACGTAACGTTGTCTTCGGCCAACCGTGAACTTGAAACAGTTTCTAAGAGCAACGTAGTGTCTGCACATTTGGTCTTAGTGTCTGATATAGATTTCTATATTATATTGTGTGTTAGGATCATTGGATCAGCCCGGAGATATCGCAGGAGCAGGCTATTGGCATTCACAGCTTGAGGACTCAGGCAAGATACCTTGCCATATTTACTGTCTAATTTAAATATTACATATATTGTTTGATGTTTTCTTGCTTATTTTATATGACTGTGTGCGTCCGAGATTTATATGGGTGCTATCGACAGATACGTTAATGATTTAGTATACTTGACCTAGTCACTAATAGACTCACCCCAGTTAGGAGGATACGTTAATATCTTCCAAGACCTAACACTTTTACACGTATTCACTATGACATTTATATTGGAATACGGGTCCGCGTATTCTACTAGCTATCGATGCGTGTGACATACATCACGGTTAGTACGTAACTCAGAATATTTTATTTGTAGAGACTGGCATATAGATACGTGGTACGCACGTCGAGTATTCGACTAGTGTATCTACATTGGGCGGAGAGGACAACTAGTAGGCGTATGGGATACACACATTGGACTTCGTCGTATCCGGAGGAGCCACGGATCCAATGACTTCCTTTATTACAGATATCGTGCTCTTCGGAGTGATACAGACGTATATATTATAGATACCTCATTCCTAGGAATGATGGACGTTACAGATACCACGCTCTTCGGAGTATTGGACGTTATGCCTACGCCTATCCAAACGTACCAAAGTTGTTCTTACATTGCATTCACTTAGATGGTTAGCACACCCTCATTGCATTTATTTTATTCAGTATTTATATATGTGTCACGCCCCAGTCCCAAAAATACGTAGGACTAGGACACGTAAGCATGCCAGCCGCATGGATATGGCAACTCCAATATATGGAAACCAAATCCACACGTACGCTGTAATATGAAAATTAATCCACAAGTGGTATAAACATATGTCACAAGTCATAGGGTACAATCTAAATCTCATCCATAGAAAATCAATATAAATGACTAACCAGCATCTATATAACTAGATCTCAACAAGAAGTATCTAAAGATGATAGTTGGATGAAAACAAATCCACTACCAACTCGAATGGGAAAGTAAATACAATATAAGTACAACTCACAACAACACCATATAAGAACACCATCTAGCAATCACGGGCTCGAAGAGGGAACATCCACGAAACATATATAGACATCCGATCTGTGCTCCTGCAAATACTCAAGAATAGATACACCTGGCAGAGGACCAGGTCCTCAGAGGGACGTAACAAGATACAGAAAATATGAGCCAATTTGAATACAGTAAACATGCATCATATTTGAAAATAGATAAGTACGCTGTACAGGACAATCTATATGAATACAATTGAGGACAACTTTTCGACGTATGGGCAAGGGTAGGCTACTCGATCTAATCCTCACAACCTCACGCTCGTCCATGAACATCATCAGCCGACATACCTCTGGGGTAGCGACCCTCGGACTCCATCAATCGACATACCTCGGGGGTAGCGACCATCGGACACGACCCACCATAGTGCGTGCTAGTGACTACGGTGTTACCAGAGTGGTTAAAGTCCATACGCCTAATGATTGTCCTCTATGATACTAAGTGTCAAGTGTGTGTCAACATATCTAATATATAGTAATGACTGAAAGGAAAACTACACATGCAAGAACTATACAGAAATGAAATAAATAAACAGAATATAAATAGCATGCAAAGTACTGTAAACAATTTGGCAAGGTATCTTGCCTGGTAAGAAAGCTGCAAGGTGTACTGTCCAGAAGTCAAACGCACAGGATCAGAAGCTATGGCCACAGAACAAATGTCTCCGGATGCTGAAATAAATATCACCAATATTTCTAGAATGAGCAAAATAGCTAAAAAGCACTTTCCTTTCGTCCAATTTGGACACAGGGGTAAAACGATAATTTCGAGTAAAAGTGGGGTCCACATGTGGCCCACTTTGCACCGAAAAGCTTGCCAAGGGTAACAGTCTCTAAATGGGACAAACTATGGGTCAACAACTCTAGATGTCATTACGAACCCAAGGGTATGTCCAAATGTGGATTCCGATGAGCCGAACACAATTTTGTCCAAAAAGTCAACTGTGGGGCCCGCCAATTGGCGATCTGGTCAACCATCTCAGATATGCGTGAAAATTGGTTCACAGGATCAGCGCGTTACCACGAGTCCAGTGGCGCAAGTTTCGTCATAATCTGACAAGCGTGCACAAAATACGCGCGAGTTCCATAAAAATTGCGACACGAGATGTGTCCGCGGATACGGCCTGATTCCGGCGCACACACGCGTCCGAATCAGTCCCCACGAATTTTCACATATCCGGTTATGCTGCGTGCACCATTCGGTACACCTGGTACACGGCGAGACGGTCCCGTTTGGCGGGGCTCGCTCCGATCTCCAACTTTTGGAAAACCGAAAAAAGTGGGTGCACGCAGTTTTGTGACGAATATCATTCTGTCCACAGCGACTAATAGCACAGGGTTATTATACAAAAAATAAACTAGGTCATATAATCTACAGGTATTAAAAAGAATTACCGAATTCTGATCTCTGTGGTGGGAGATACGAACTCGGCAATATGGGTGGTCATTCTGGAATTCTGCGATTTCAGAATTCTGTCTGCTCGGCCAACTTGGGCGCTGTTTTTTCACCTAGGGACATACGTTTTCCGAGGTTGGCTATAAAACAAGTATTGGAGAGGGTTGAGGGGAGATCATACCTATGAAGACGGAACAGCGTTTGGTCGAGCGAGTCGACGGAAAATCACGCCGGAGCGAAGGTGCCTCGAGTGAGAAACTGCAGTTCGCGAGGTCGGCGTCGACGGGATGGTTGGATGGCTTGGTGGGGCTTCTCTGGCTGCGGTGACGACTCTAGATGGGAAGAGGAGTTCTACAAATTTAGGTTAGGGTTTTGAGAGCTAACTATATATATATATACTAATAGGAAGAGAGAGGGTGAGCGGATGGATTTGGGTTTGGCCGCTAAAGGAAAGGTCGGTCTCTGGCCGCTGAAGTGGGGCGGGTTAATCAGCAAGTGCTGATAGGGGGCTTTAAGTGGCGGTCAAAGCAAATGCTAATGCAATGGCTAAAGTTGCTGAATGGTTCCCTGGGTATTTGTTAAGTTGCAGCAACTTGCAATTCAAGTTGCTAAGAATTAATATACTAAGTAGTTTAGTTTATATACTAAGGGGCGGGTTAATGCCAATAGGTGGAATTGCCAGTTGCTGCAAGGTTGGAAACAATGCTTAAGGGATGGTTGGATGTATACTAAGTAGTCTATTTGTTATTATTATTATTATTATATTATTATTAGTGTTATTAAATTCTTATACTTTCTTTCCTTAAATATATATATATACATATATATATTTGCATATATATATATATATATATATATATTCACACATAAGAAAATTTATAGATTAGGATATTGTACATTGTTAGGCTAGCAACTGCTCAAGGGGTCTCCTACATGGAATAAATTTCGAAAAATTCCTGATGGTCCCACGAGTCCTCTAAGTGCCCGAACACCTAAAATAAAATTATTAAAAAATCTATTTCTCCTATTTAGCCCTAATTACTATAATTTAATTAATAAATAATAAATAAAAAGGTATATACGATTTTCTAGGAAGGGGGTTTTATATTCTACCCAACTTATAAAAATTTTGTCCTCGAAATTAAAATTAAGCCGCGATAGAATGCAATGATGGTATAAGATTTGCATTGTTAAAATGCAAGACTAGGTTTAAAGGGGTGGACGATGTTGCACGTTGCACATCCCAAAAAAAATCATAGAAAAATCCATACGAGCGAAAAATAGGTTTCTTCCTGTGTCATGTCCAATGGTGTGGACACATAAATGCTCCTTTGCATAAAAGCGTCCAACAATTGGAAAATTGTACAAAGATGAAAATTGGATGATGGGCATGTCTAGGATAAGGGTGTAGAATTTGTAGGAAGGCAGTGGCTAGTGTAGTGCTCCAATTATCGGAGCACGATAAGGGCGCTAAGTGATATAATATTGCAAAATTAAATAAAAATACTGTGTTCTACTTCTAACTGGATTCAAGCTAACCTTAGTCTCACAAACTCAGCCAAGTAGGTCAAATTTTTGGGTGTGGGGTTCACAATCTGCCGAACTTAAAATTTTCCATCTACCACCTAATGCCATACATCTAGAAGAACTATTGCTCAAATTATTTAATCATAATTTTTAATCCTCAAAGGTTTAATACCAAACATATCACCTACGATATGCCCTTAACCAATTATAAAAGAGAGTCACTAAGTCATGTGTTTAGCCTTATGGGGTATAGCTAGTACTATCAGTGTCAACTTATACCAGCACGAGGTTTCGTCTTTCCGAAATAGGGGAAGACGGAGGGAAATAATAAAGAACTCAAGGTGAAGGTGGAAGAATACAAGTACGAGGTTCAAAGAGATTAAAGAATCAAAAAGAGAGTTGTCAGGACAGTTGTGGATTGAAATCCTATTTTTTTTTAGTAATTTTCTATTTACATGCTCGTATCAGTACAGTTATGTAACCGATTCGATGTGTCAGACATATCTAGGGGCAAGTATATATGTCTACTACCATATATCTCAATCCACGTAAAGTAGGAATGCGAAGAGCGAACCAAGCGCACTAAGGTTAGCTAGACCTTAATACACCGATTCTGATTAGGCAATTGTATCATTGTGTGCACCCAATAATACATATGCCATGAGCAAGCTCGATGAAAGAATAAGCTTGCAAAAACTAGGCTATAATAGCAGCATAAGTCAAGGTAGTACAACAAACATAAATACGCTGGATTATGATGAAAGAAGGTACATAACAATTCAAGTTCACAACAACAAAATAAAATAAGCAACAAAAAAAAAAAAAAAACTCTACATTCTCTACAGTTATCATACTAATTCCTTGTCTAGGTCGATATTTGACAAAGCAGGGGTATGGCTTCTAAGCTCTACAGTCTAAAAAAAAAACAATATCGTCCTAAGTTAGCATACAGTTAAATGTCATTCATTCACACTTCAAATAAGACAAAAGACTATGTGATACTATGTTGTGAGGTATACTACCCAACTTATATCAATAAACTAGTACTGTAATTGTCTTAAGGATACCGTAGAAATTCTTGTTAAGGTTTACGAGAAGGATCCTGGTACTGTATTGGGGTATCCTCTTCTATTACATAGGTCATGGTCATCTTACCTCTTAGTCATAGTGCTTATAGAACAAGTGTCAATAGTAAAGATAGAAAGGTTACTAGCCCTCAAGTGAGAGAGGAGATAACTTATGTGGAGATATGGGTTCAATTACGTGATTTAAAACTAAGTTGTAACCATAAAATTATAATCTAAATGAACAGCTCAACTATCAAATTCTTGCTACTAAGCACATAATTTCAAAATTCAAGATTACAACTATAATTCTAGGAAACTATATATCATATCATAAAAGAATTCCTTTGGCCTACAATCAGAAGTGTCAGAGGACACGAGTTGAAAGATGAAGAATAGAAGAACATGATTAGTCATCGCACAAATAGCGAGTGCTAGGGTTTCAGGGAAACAAATATATGAAAAATAAAGAGGCTATAGATAATGTCAAGGTTTCCTAAGGGGAGATGCTACGCTACTCTCTGTGTTTACGGTATGTTCAAGAAACTACTATATTCAATGCTCTTGGCTTCCTAAAGTGTTGTCTACTAATAATAAGACAATGATCTAAATTTATAGTTCTAATATTATCTAACTATGAAGGTTAGTTCAGTCCAAATATTGAGTTTTGGTTTCCTATTGGTTCCTCAATACTAGGGTCAACAATATGGTCAAACTTCTAACTAACTCTAGTAGTGTCTATACTACTCTCAAGTCTTCTTAATACATAAAGGGGGTAAGGGTATAACAATCTAAAGATAAGGAATTCTAGGTTCACTAGATATTCTAAACTTAGTGGTGTGTCTATATTCTCGTTGTATTCTTAATAGGTGTGCTACTCTAATTACCATCCTAATAACAGGGGTTCCTATATTCTAGCAGAAGGCTATACTCAAAGAATTATTAGGGAAGTACAGGAATCAAGCAGGATACAATTGTACAAATAGAACAGATAGGAGAAAGATGAATCATAGTCAATTGTGGATGAGATCCTATACTCTAGTCCTAGGTGCAGGCTTGTTCGGTACAATAACGTAACCAAGATAATATGCTCTCGACCTGCATGGGCCACCACAAAAATATGTCACGCCCCAGTCCCAAAAATACGTAGGACTAGGACACGTAAGCATGCCAACCGCATGGATATGGCAACTCTAATATATGGAAACCAAATCCACACGTACGCTGTAATATGAAAATCAATCCACAAGTGGTATAAACATATGTCACAAGTCATAGGGTACAATCTAAATCTCATCCACAGAAAATCAATATAAATAACTAACCAGCATCTATATAACTAGATCTCAACAAGAAGTATCTAAAGATGATAGTTTGATGGAAACAAATCCACTACCAACTCGAATGGGAAAGTAAATACAATATAAGTACAACTCACAAAAATACCATATAAGAACACCATCTAGCAATCACGGGCTCGAAGAGGGGACATCCACGAAACATATATAGCCATCCGATCTGTGCTCCTGCAAATACTCAAGAATAGATACACCTGGCAGAGGACCAGGTCCTCAGAGGGACGTAACAAGATACAAAAAATATGAGCCAATTTGAATACAGTAAACATGCATCATATTTGAAAATAGATAAGTACGCTGTATAGGACAATCTATATGAATGCAATTGAGGACAACTTTTCGACGTATGGGCAAGGGTAGGCTACTCGATCTAATCCTCACAACCTCACGCTCGTCCATGAACATCATCAGCCGACATACCTCTGGGGTAGCGACCCTCGGACTCCATCAATCGACATACCTCAGGGGTAGCGACCATCGGACACGACCCACCATAGTGCGTACTAGTGACTACGGTGTTACCAGAGTGGTTAAAGCCCATACGCCTAATGATTGTCCTCTATGATACTAAGTGTCAAGTGTGTGTCAACATATCTAATATATAGTAATGACTGAAAGGAAAACTACACATGCAAGAACTATATAGAAATGAAATAAATAAACAGAATATAAATAGCATGCAAAGTACTGTAAACAATTAGGCAAGGTATCTTGCCTGGTAAGAAAGCTGCAAGGTATACTGTCCAGAAGTCAAACGCACAGGATCAGAAGCTATGGCCACAGAACAAATGTCTCCGGATGCTGAAATAAATATCACCAATATTTTTAGAATGAGCAAAATAGCTAAAAAGTACTTCCCTTTCGTCCAATTTGGACACAGGGATAAAACGGTAATTTTGAGTAAGAGTGGGGTCCACATGTGGCCCACTTTGCACCAAAAAGCGTGCCAAGGGTAACAGTTCTCTAAATGGGACAAACTATGGGTCAACAACTCTAGATGTCATTACGAACCCAAGGGTATGTCCAAATATGGATTCCGATGAGCCGAACACAATTTTGTCCAAAAAGTCAACTGTAGGGCCCGCCAATTGGCGATCTGGTCAACCGTCTCAGATATGCGTGAAAATTGGTTCACAGGACCAGCGCGTTACCACGAGTCTAGTGGTGCAAGTTTTGTCGCAATCTGACAAGCGTACAAAAAATATGCGCGAGTTCCACAAAAGTTGCGACACGGGATGTGTCCGCGGATACGACCTGATTTCGACGCACACACGCGTCCGAATCAGTCCCCATGAATTTTCACGTGTCCGATTACGCTGCGTGCACCATTCGGTACCCCTGGTACACGGCGAGGCGGTCCCGTTTGGCGGGGCGCGCTCCGATCTCCAACTTTTAGAAAACCGAAAAAAGTGGATGCGCGCAGTTTTGTGACGAATATCATTCTGTCCACAGCGACTAATAGCACAGGGTTATTATACAGAAAATAAACTAGGTCATGTAATCTACAGGTATCAAAAAGAATCACCGAATTCGGATCTCTGTGGTGGGAGATACGAACTCGGCAATATGGGTGGTCATTCTGGAATTCTACGATTTCAAAATTCTGTCTGCTCGGCCAACTTGGGCGCTATTTTTTCACCTAGGGACATACGTTTTCCGAGGTTGGCTATAAAACAAGTATTGGAGAGGGTTGAGGGGAGATCATACCTATGAAGACGGAACAGCGTTTGGTCGAGCGAGTCGACGGAAAATCATGCCGGAGCGAAGGTGCCTCGAGTGAGAAACTGCAGTTCGCGAGGTCGGCGTCGACGGGATGGTTGGATGGCTTGGTGGGGCTTCTCTGGCTGCGGTGACGGCTCTAGATGGGAAGAGGAGGTCTGGAAATTTAGGTTAGGGTTTTGAGAGCTAACTATATATATATATACTAATAGGAAGAGAGAGGGTGAGCGGATGGATTTGGGTTTGGCCGCTGAAGGAAAGATCGGTCTCTGGCCGCTGAAGTGGGGCGGGTTAATCAGCAAGTGCTGATAGGGGGCTTTAAGTGGCGGTCAAAGCAAATGCTAATGCAATGGCTAAAGTTGCTGAATGGTTCCCTGGGTATTTGTTAAGTTGCAGCAACTTGCAATTCAAGTTGCTAGGAATTAATATACTAAGTAGTTTAGTTTATATACTAAGGGGCGGGTTAATGCCAATAGGTGGAATTGCCAGTTGCTGCAAGGTTGGAAACAATGCTTAAGGGATGGTTGGATGTATACTAAGTAGTCTATTTGTTATTATTATTATTATTATATTATTATTAGTGCTATTAAATTCTTATACTTTCTTTCCTTAAATATATATATATACATATATATATTTGCATATATATATATATATATATATATATATATATATATATATATATATATATATATATATTCACACATAAGAAAATTTATAGATTAGGATATTGTACATTGTTAGGCTAGCAACTGCTCAAGGGGTCTCCTACATGGAATAAATTTCAAAAAATTCCTGATGGTCCCACGAGTCCTCTAAGTGCCCGAACACCTAAAATAAAATTATAAAAATTTATTTCTCCTATTTATCCCTAATTACTACAATTTAATTAATAATTAATAAATAAAAAGGTATATACGATTTTCTAGGAAGGGGGTTTTACAATATGGCATATTTTTATGTATCTTGTTACGTTCCTCTGAGAACCTAGTACCTTTCCAGATTTAGATGAGGTATATTACCCCACAGTGTACGGCCCAGGACAGAGACAAGGTTCGCTACCGCAGAGGAGCTAGAGGTGCTACCGTCAGAGTTTCCGTGATCACTTGGTAGGCCTTCTACCTAGGATTGGGCGCATCATTATCTAGTCATCCGATACCCTAGTCATTACTCTTTTACCTATCATTTCAGTACATTTATTCTGTCATAGTAGTGGGTTTGTTCCCACCAGACTTTATTGGTTGTACTATAATATCTTGAGACTGGTGTTTATCTTCCATTAGTTTATTTAGTACTTCTTGCTATTTTATATTATGGATGAGATTAGATTACTTGTTGCTGATACATCTATATATGGGACATGTTAGTAATTAGGACAGCGTAGCACTCTTCGTTAGGATCCATTAAATTGGGACATCCTCGGAGATGTGACAGCTGGCTATTGTCACGTAGCCTAGTTTCGTGTATTTTGGGACTAGGACGTAACATGGTTTTAGTGGTGGCCCATGCAGGTCGACTTATTCGCTTGTGGTATGGTAACGTGCCCAGCAAGCCTGTAATAGGATAGAAGTTACTAGGTCTCATCCACTTTTGATTCGTCTTTGAACTTCCTTCATACTGCTTCTAAATATATGCGTCCTGTTTGTTTGTTCCGTACTCTTCTAATAAAGTCCTATCTCTTACAGCGAGAATAAATTTGCACAGTAGACGAGGAGCACCCGGTGACATGGTACCAACTGACACTACCCTTAGATATGAGATACCCCAGGGACTACCTGGAGGGCAACCACCATCACAGGCCCCACTGATACATTGGCACGAGACTTCTCAGGGTGATCCTACCTAGCAGCCCGAGGGACAGACTTCACAGACGATCCCCATACAGTATTTTGAGGGCCAGACTTCAGGAGCTACGTCGATGTCGCAAATCGAGAGGCCGACATCTGAGGAGACCCCTACCACACAGCCAGAGGTTCTACTACCACCACCTCTACCCTATCCACCCCCGATGCCACAGCTAGATGGACAGCCATAGATACTTCAGTTCTTTCAGACTATGATGCAAGCATAGTGGCATCAGACAGAGACGTTGAGACAGAGTCTGATGGCAGTACTAGAGATGACACTTGTCACAACCCCAGTACCAGCACCTCCACCAGCCCAGACAGGTGGCATTGTTAGATGGTTCCGACAGATGGGACCAGATACTTTCTCAGGCAATGAGACTACAGAACAGATCTCTGATTGGGTCACCAACAAAAAAATGTTACTAGAGGCTTCACAACAGCATCCAGACCTTTGGATGACCACAGTGAGGGCCCAACTAAAAGGCAACGCCTATCACTGATGAGATTCTATTGAGCATAGTGTAGGCAAGAATCAGACTTGGGAATAGTTCCTAGAGTACTTCAATGAGAAGTATTTTTCAGCAACAGTCAGAAATGCCCTGTACTCCCAGTTCCTACATCTAGAACAGGAGAATATGACTGTTGACGCATATGACGCAGAGTTTAGCCGTCTCAGCAGATTTGTTGCCGTTCCGATACCCAATGACCTGGAGAAGGCTCAGAGATTCCATCACGGTCTTACTTTCGAGCAACAGAGGTATACCACCACACAGGCAAGGATCTCTTATGAGGAGGTTCGTGCAGAGGCAAGGATCCAGGGGGCCATTGTCAAAGGAGCTAGACGTTCCAACACGACCACACCAGCCAGAGCCCAGCCCAGAGCAGAAGGACTGATCCGTCGTCCAAGAGCACAAACACAGCAGAGAGCAGCCCCATACCCGCAGCAGGAGCTCCCGATTTGTCACTATTATGGCAAGAAGGGATATGTCATCAGAGACTGCCGAAAGAAGCTAGTATTATGCATGATATGTGGATCAAGTCAGCACCTTGCCCTAGACTGCCCATAGCGCAGAGACGCAGCACCCTAGACCGTACAAAGGCCAGCAGCACCAGTCCCGAGGATACTACCCCCACCAGGAGGTCAGCGTCCACCCGTACCTGGAGGATTTCAGAGGGGACCACCCTTGGCCCCACCGCAGGCACAGTTTGATCGAGCCCGACAGCAGACCAGAGGGCAGAGGCATGGACAGGCCTTTGCATTAGCAACAACCGAGGAAGAAGCAGAAGGGGAAGCTATCACATGTACTATTTTAGTTGCATCATTACCTGCAACGGCATTGTTTGATTCTGGTGCTACGTTATTATTTATATCTAGTAGATTTATAGCAATGCATAGAGTAGCTACTTCCCCCTTACCTAAGAGTTGGAAGATTCTTACCGGAGGAAGTATCGTGTCGGTTTCCAGCACTATCAGAACGTGCTCGGTAGTCATATATGGTAGAGAGATGAGAGCGCAATTCTTGGTATTACCCATGCCGTACTTTGATATTGTGCTTGGCATGGACTGGTTAAGCCAGTATAATGTCGTACTGAATTACCAGAAGGGTAGCGTCACTTTTAGACTGCCAGATCAGCCGGAATTCGAGTACATGCGAGGCACCGTTGAAGTAGTAGGACAGATAGCTGGAACTTACATGGCTATGGAGATGGTACCCCCACCAATAGTTGCAAAAATTAAGAATGTTTTTCCTGAAGAATTGTCAGGCCTACCGCCAAATAGAGATGTGGAGTTCACCATTGAGCTAGTACCCGAAGCAGCACCGATATCTTCTAATGTATATCGATTGGCGAAGAAGGAGCTAGATGAGCTAAAGCTACAATTAGAGAAGTTGCAGAGCAAGGGGTTTATCCTTCCTAGTGCATCACCCTGGGGAGCACCAGTATTGTTTGTACCCAAGAAGGATGGAACAGTATGTATGTGCATTGATTACAGAGCCCTTAATGCTTTGACTATCAAGAACAAATACCCCATGCCGCAGATTGATGATTTATTCGACCAGTTGACAGGAGTAGTAGTGTTCATAAAGATTGACTTGAGATCGGGTTATCATCAAGTGAAGATGCGAAGAGAAGACATTCAAAAGACAGCATTTAGGACTCATTATGGTCATTACGAGTTCTTAGTGATGCCTTTTGGACTGACAAATACGCCAGCTGTATTTATGAATTTGATGAACATAGTCTTCAACCAATACTTAGACCAATTTGTGGTAGTCTTCATCGACGACATCTTAGTGTATTCGAAGAGCCACGAGGAGCACGAAGAGCACTTGAGACTTGTGTTAGAGATACTGAGGAGAAATAGGCTTTATGCCAAGATGAGCAAGTGCGAGTTTCTTTTAGATCGTGTCACTTTCCTTGGACACGTTATCTTAGGAGATGGCATTTCAGTAGATCCGGTAAAGATTTTTTCAGTAGAGACATGGCCAACCCCTACCAATGTCTCAGAGATGAGAAGTTTCCTAGGACTTGTCATATATTACCGGAGGTTCATGGAGAACTTCGCGAAGATTGCAGAACCGATGACCCGTTTGACCCGTAAGGAGCAGGAATTTACTTGGACAGAGGAGTACCCGAAAGCATTCGATAAGTTAAAGAAGCGTTTAACTATGGCACCTATCTTGACCATACCTTCTGGACCCGGAGGATTCGTGATCTATAGCGATGCATCCAGTAAAAGATTAGGATGTGTCTTGATGCAGCATGGAAAGATTATAGCCTATGCTTCTAGACAGTTGAGGACCCACGAGAAGAACTATCCCACCCACGACTTGGAGCTTGCAGCAGTGATCTTTGCTTTGAAGCTTTGGAGGCACTACTTATATGGAGAAAGAGTGGAGATATTTACTGACCATAAAAGCTTAAAGTACGTCTACACTCACAAGGACCTGAATCAGAGACAGAGACTTTGGCTCGAAGTGATGACAGACTTCAAAATTGAGCTACAGTACCATCCGAAAAAGACCAACGTGGTAGTTGACGCATTGATCAGAAGGCTCATGGCATTCTTCCTGACAACCCAACAACATCTGCTGAGAGATCTAGAGAAGTTGGGTATAGAGGTTGTTATGCCCGGAGTAGGCGGACAGTTGTCGAGTTTTTAATTACAATCGACATTAGTGGAGAGGATCAAGGCTGCCTTGTTAATAGACGCCAGATTTTAGAGGCTTAGACAGAGGACAGAGGCTGGAATACAGACAGGACTGCATATACATGAAGACGGAACCTTGAGATGTGGAGATCGTCTCAATGTTCCAAATGTAGAGCTTCGGCAGGAGTTGATGACAGAGGCACACAGCTCGACGTACTCTATTCATCCAGGAGGCACGAAGATGTACAGAGACTTGAGACAGTACTACTGGTTGCATGGAATATAGAGAGAGATAGCTCGCTTTGTGGTGAAGTACCTGGTGTGTCAGCAAGTCAAGGCTGAACATCAGAGATCTGCAGGATTACTTCAGCCGCTTTCGATACCAGAATAGAAATAGGAGCACATCACTATAGACTTTGTTATGGGTTTCCGAGGAGTCCTAGTAGTCGAAATGCAGTATGGGTAATCGTAGATAGACTCACCAAGTCCGCATATTTTTTACCCTTCATAGTTGGACAATCGACGGAGTTCTTAGCAGACATGTACATGAGAGAGATTGTACGCCTACATGGTGTGCCAGTTAGCATCATGTCTGACATGGATACGAGGTTTATATCTTACTTTTGGTAGAGTATGTAAGAGAGTCTCGGTACTCGCCTGAAGTTTAGCACAGCGTATCACCCACAAACAGATGGCCAGTTTGAGCGCACCATTCAGACATTGAAAGATATGTTAAGAGCGTGTATGCTTAATTTCGGAGGATCATGGAAGGACCATTTGCACTTGGTCAAATTTTCCTATAACAACAGCTATCAAGCGAGCATCCAAAAGGCCCCCTATGAAGCATTGTATGGAAGGAAATACCGTTCCCGTGTATGTTGGAGCGATATAGGCGAGAGACAGATTCTCGGACCAGAGCTGGTTGTTCGTATAGTAGAGAAGGTAAAGAAGATCCAAGGGCATCTACGAGAAGCACAGGACAGGGAGAAGCACTGGGCGAATGCACATCGACGACCCTTAGAGTTGCAGGTTGAAGATCACATATTTCTAAAGATCTCGCCTACTCGAGGGAATATCAGATTCGGAGGCAGAGAAAATCTGAGTCCGAGGTACATCAGACCATTTGACGTGTTAGAACGCGTCGGAGAGGTTGCTTACAGATTAGCCTTGTCGCAGACTTTGGAAGGAGTTTATGACATTTTTCATGTATCTCAGCTGAGGAGGTACATACCGGATCCGAGTCATGTACTTGACCATTCCGAGATCACAGTCGGCCCGAGTTTATACTACCAAGAAGAGCTCATTGAGATCCTGGACAGGAGTGAGAAGGTATTACGAGGTCAGACTATCCCCATAGTCCGCGTCGTATGGAGACATTATGCACCAGGCGAGTCGACCTGGGAACGTGAGGAGGATATCCGACAGCGCTATCCCCAAGGCATAGGTATGTAGTAGTTTTAATTTCAGTCAGTAGTTTCTTACCATGCGTATATTTTAATTTTGAGGATGAAATGCTCTAAGGAGGGTAGATTATAAACCGCCTCGACCAATTTAGAATTTATTTAATTCAAGTGGAGAAACTAGGATTAATTTAGATACAACTAGAATTAATGTCCAACAATTAAGAGACTTAATACCCCGTACCATAGCTTTGAGGTTTGGAGCGCTACACTAGTAGTTACCCTCAAACTAATTAACAACACATCCCCTAGACACGCCAGACTACCATCTGACCTTGTGTGACATTTAGATACTCAATATTGTGCTTCAATTGAGCTGCGCAATATTGTTACAAACGTCTATGTATTATCCCAATAAAACCAATTTCTCATAATTATCCTTTTCCACTTGAATCTAAGACTCAACAACAACCCAACTCCGTATAACCCAAATATGGGCATTGACTTATTCCGTGCCTGCTACACTCATGATGCTTGTGTCCCACCCAAATCTAGTTCCATGAGTTTTTAATACATTAAAAAAAACCATGCGCCTTACTTTTAATAAAATTAAATTAAGAGCAATTTCACCCTAAGAGAGACCCCACCAAGCCCATTGACACCCCTTTTATGTGGATCAGCCCCCACCCCGACGAGTCCAGACAGGCCCAAGTCCCAAAGGCATCCCATAAATCCCCTCCCATATAAATACACATGTTCCTACTAAAACCCTAAAAACAAAATTATCACCACCCTCTCCAAACCCTAGCCGAACCCTTACCGAGCACCCTACTCCCTTCCCCAACCTCCCAATACTCACCACCACAGCCCCCTCAGATCACCGGTCCACCGGCCCTAACCGCCTGCACTGCCGAGCTTCACCCTCACCAACAGCCTCCACACACCCGACTCCCTCTAGCCCAATCTCGAGCGCCCAGCCGTCTCTATCAACCGCCAACCACCATTGGCCGGCTGACCCTGACGTCACCCACGCTGGACTACCCTACCAACCGCCTACACCAGTTGGCACCGGCTACACCACCACCCTCAATCTCCCCTTTCCCCAACCGCCTCACCGCGACAGCCTTGCCACTGTCGCTGCTGAACTGCTGCCGAGTTACTGTCGCCGTGCTGTAGTGCGACACCGGAGTACCATCCCCGCTGGAGGACGTCAGACTGTGAACGCATACCCCCCTCGAACAGCCTCGTATAGGTTCAACTCGTATCCTGTGTAGTTATATCACCGTATCGTCGAGTTGTATCGCGAATAGTCGCGTGGACACAAGCAATTTATGCAAAAAACCCTATATTTGCGTATGTATACTAATTAGACTTAATCAGTAAATTAATGGATAATAATTACCCTAATAGTTTGACTTGATATAAGCACTTATAATTCACCGGGAAATATAGACTTGACCAAGTACATTTCATATGAGAATTAATAGCATAATGCAACAAGACGTAATATAAGTTCATAAAACCATAAATGTAGTAATTATTATCTCAAGACACACGTTGACCAAGGATAGAACATGTGTACATCCTAGCTACGTGCATACGTAACGCTGTCTTCGACCAACCGTGAACTTGAAGCAGTTCCTAAGAGCAACGTAGTGTCTGCATATTTGGTCTTAGTGTCTGATGTAGATTTCTATATTATATTATGTGTTAGGATCATTAGATCAGCTCAGAGATATCGCAGGAGTAGGCTATTGGCATTCATAGCTTGAGGACTCAGGCAAGATACCTTGCCATATTTACTGTCTAATTTAAATATTGCATATGTTGTATGATATTTTCTTGCTTATTTCATATGACTGTGTGCGTCCGAGATTTACTTGGGTGCTATCGACGGATACGTCGATGATTTATTATACTTGACCTAGTCACTAGTAGACTCACACCACTTAGGAGGATATGTTGATATCTTCCAAGACCTGACACTTTTATACGTATTCACTGTGACATTCATATTGGGATGCGGGTCCGCGTATTCGACTAGCTATCGGTACGTGTGACATGCATCACGGTTAGTACGTAACTCAGGATATTTTTTTTGTAGAGACTGGCATATAGATACGTGGTACGCAAGTCGAGTATTCGACTAGTGTATCTACATTGGGCGGGGAGGACAACTAGTAGGCATATGGGATACACATATTAGACTCTATCGTATCCGGAGGAGCCACGGATCCAATGACTTCCTTTATTGCAGATACCGTACTCTTCGGAGTGATACATACGTATATATATTGCAGATACCTTATCCTCGGAATGATGGACGTTACAGATACCACGCTCTATGGAGTGTTGGACGTTATGCCTATGCCTACCCATACGTACCAAAGTTGTTCTCATATTGCATTCACTAAGATGGTTAGCACACCCTCATTGCATTTATTTTATTCAGTATTTATATATTGCATGTTTCTATATATCTTGTTACGTCCCTCTGAGGACCTGGTACCTTTCCAGATTTGGACGAGGTATATTACCCCACAATGTACGGCCTAGGACAGGAGACGAGGTTCGCTACCGCAGAGGAGCTAGAGGTGCTACCGTCAGAGTTTTCGTGAACACTTGGTAGGCCTTCTGCCTAGGATTGGGCGTATCATTATCTAGTCAGTCGATGCCCTAGTTATTACTCTTTTATCTATCATTTCAGTACATTTATTCTGTCATAGTAGTGGGTTTGTTCCTACCAGACTTTATTGGTTGTACTATGATATCTTGAGACTGGTATTTATCTTCCAGCAGTTTATTTAGTACTTCTTGCTATTTTATATTATGGATGAGATTAGATTACTTGTTGCTGATACATCTATATATAGGACATGTTAGTCATTAGGACAGCGTAGCACTCTTCGTTAGGATCTATTAAATTGGGACATCCTCGGAGATGTGACAGCTGGCTATTGTCATGTAGCCTAGTTTCGTGTATTTTAGGATTGGGTCGTGACTGGTGTATCAGTTAATATGGATAAAAAATTATTGGAAGCAACAGTGCAAGTAATCCGGGCAGTGCAAATTTTAGTACACAGTTGAGGGTTGTAGACAATTGGTGTAATTGTGTGTATCTTGGGTGTTAGATACTGTGAGTGTATATATGTATACTTAGATAGATGTTGATTTAAAGTTATAATTTGAAGATTGGAAATAAACTTTAATTTTTAAGAATTTTGAGGAGTTGAGATTTTATATTGTTAAAATTTTTTAGGATTCAAATTTAATTCAATAAACATAGTCATAGCTATAAAGATTTGTGAAAGTGATTAAAATTTTATTTCAATATTTAAATATTTGACTTTTGAGGAAAGCATATGTATTTTATTTTAAATTATTCAGGAAGTTAAATTTTGATGATTTTATTTTTAGGATTAAATTTTATGGTGGGTAAGAAATGTATAACAGTATGTGAGTGGATGAAGTGCATGTGTAAGGATCTATTAGCTTGAGTATGCTCGAGATGGCACTGCAAACTGACTTGGGTGTCCATCTAGAGTTGCATTAGAGGGAGTAGCACTTAGTGTGGTGTGTTGCACTTGGTGTGCACTTGAGTGATAAGAATAACTAGTATAAATAATTACAGTAGGTAAGAGAGCTAGCAGCAGGTATGCTTGTGGTAGAAACAGTGGTACCAAAGGATAGGGGTATCAAACTTTGGATGCATCATTAAACCTATGGTTGTGTTAGAAGGCTATATTTTGTTCTTTTCTTCTGTTCTTTTGTCTATTTGATTGATTAATTAATTTTCTTAGTACCGTAGCTCGTGTCAGTGATACTCTTGTTTGAATGTAGTTAGTAGTACACCCAACAGAGACTGAAATACCATGACAAAACAGACAATAGACCATACATTTTTTCTATATTATATGTTGTATGATTGTAGGTAGAATTTTCTTAGACTTTGATTGTTAAGAGTTTGACCATAGTGAAGATTAATGAAGAGGTTATGACTTGACAGAGAGAGACAAGTGCCTTAAATTTCGAGGATAAATATTAATTTAAATAAAGAGTTTAGAATTCAATATGGCAGAATTGACAATTTTATTACATCATTGATTTTTATGACGATTATGATATGATTGAATTTGTCATTAAAATTTGAAGAATTTAAAAAGATTATCATTATATTTATTTGACTGCAAGGTATAAATATAAAAAAAATTATTTTGAATATTGTATTTGAAGACTTCGAAAGTATTACATATGGTGTGGAAAAAAATCGAGGAATACGATCACTAATGGAGTAGTGTTTGAATTCAATTTTTGGATGAGGATTTAAATTTTATAATTACGCATCGATTGGACTTAAATTAGAGGGGTAAGATGATTAATGGATTAGTGTGTGAAATTCAAACTTTTCAGATGAGATTTTTAAATATGCATTAATTGGATTTAAATTAGAGGATTGGATATTAAGTTTTATATTTAGTGATTAGCATAAAAATTTTGAGGAGATAATGATAAGAATGGAATTCGATTTTAAATTGGGGGCTTTTTCAGGAATATGATATCTATAGAATTATGGAAGTTTTATGAAATAATAATATGGATTTACTTTATGATTATAGGTTTGATGAATCTAAATTTAATGGAGATAAATAAATAAATATAACTATTGAGGATCTTAAATTTTGAGGACGAAATTCTTTTAAGGAGGGTAGACTTGTCACCCCCATATTTTTGATTAGGGATATTTTCATCTTTTCATAATTAATGTGTAAATAATTTGCATAATATTTTATTATATTTAATAATGGTAATTTTATTTAATTATTGTACCTTACCGTTGCTTCGATATTTATAGTGCTACCCTAGCTTTTGTCTTCCAACAAATTCTACAACATTGTCCTAGACATGCCCGTCTTCCATTCTGACCCTTGTGTAACTTATAATTATGCTCTCTTGTGCTTCATTTTAGTCGCATAATTTTTGTCACAGACATTTATTTTAAATTCCAAATAAATCTAATTTTGTACCCTTGTGCATTCTAATCGAAATTGGACACACAATCTCGACCCATTTTATGCAACCAAAATTATGACGATATTCTATTCTAAGTCTTCTTCATTCATGATACTTGTGTCCCACTTAATTTTGTCCCCTTGTACTTATAATTTATTTTAGAACACCTATTGCATTTATTTTAATTAATTTAAACCATAAACCCAACTTTGTATAATTTTCTAATTGTTGGGCACTTTTATGCAAAAGTGCATTGAAGAATCTACCCCGTTGGACACGATACGTGAATATACTCATTTCCCCTTCGTGTATAGTTTTTTCCATAATTTTTGGAAGTGTGTAATTCAATATCAACCTTCTTGAACCTATGGCCCTCCTTTCATTTTGAACCATGTCAATTCTAGCCTATTAAAATACCTACATGACAACCCAAGCCCAATTCTAAGAGAGTGTTGACCAAGGTCAAACTTTTCTATTTCAAACCAACCCCCCCTTTTGTGCAATTTTCTAATTGTTGGGCACTTTTATGCAAAAGTGCATTAAAGAATCCACCCCGCTGGACACGACACGTGAATATACTCATTTCCCCTTCGTGTATATTTTTTTCATAATTTTTGGAAGTGTGTAATTCAACATCAACCTCCTGGAACCCATAGCCCTCCTTTCATTTTGAACCATGTCAATCCTAGCCCATTAAAATACCTACATGACAACCCAAGCCCAATTCTAAGAGAGTGTTGACTAAGGTCAAAAATTTCTAGGTTAAACTACCCCCCCCCCTTTATGTATAAATATTCCTTTATTTTTCTTTTCTTTATTTTTCCCAACACCTAGAATTTTTTCCCAGCCGACATACAACCTATTTCCTATTTTTCTTCTTCCTCTTATTCCTCCGGTCACCTTCACCCCTCTTCACTACTCCGGCCTCAACCCGATGGACAACCCCGACGTCGTCCTCCCCCAGCCGACTCGTTCCCGACCACCTTCCCGCTGTAGCCCGACGTAGCCCAACCCGCCTCCACTCGACCAGTCCCCCCACTGCTTGGGCTAACCCGATTGCACGATGTCGCCGACTTCATCCCCTCCACAACGCCGGAGCAGCAGCACCCACGACTCTGCCATCCCACCGTCCTCTACGGATCTCCACCTCGACCTCCTTCAACTCGCCCTGCCTCCGACGACCATCCCTGCCTCTCATCGTCGACCGGACCTCGTCCAGACCCGCTGAACCTCGTCGAGCAGCACCCTGTCGACCCCTACTCCGGCCAGACCATCTTCCTTTTACCACCCTTTACCTCGGCCTGCAACAACCTACACCCTGCCATCTAGACATCTCCTCTCCTTTGATCATAGTCCCTCATCCTCCTCTTCCATCCTTCCTCCGGTGATCGCTTGAACCACCATGTACCACCAGCATCGTCATCGTCGTCATCAACATCGTGGACATTATCGTCATCATCACCTCCGTCATCGTCGTCATCGCCAATCTCGTGCACATACACAAGTTCGAGTTCTTCCCCTTGCGTACATGTATACGTACGCGTATACGCGTATTCTTTATTGTATGCATGCGTATATTTAGCTATGATAGTATACATGTATTGTATGTTGGTACATGGGTGTAGGCACTTAGTGTATGTATTAGTTTTCAGTATGGGTTAATATACGTGTATCGTATATTTGGTATATAATTGGTATATATATGTATATATATATATATATAATATGAACTCCATTAGTATATATATACGTATGTATATGTATTGTATATGTATTTAATTTGGTGTATATGTATATTCTAAGTATTAATGCTAGATAATAATATGTATATTTATATGTATACTAGGTGACCCGAGTGTAAATACGAATATCCCGTAGTTATATTGACATGAGACTATGTAACATGTTAGGAGACTGCCTTATGTACAATGATGTACTGGTAAGACCCGTATCATTTTGAATGCCTGTCTTGCATAGCAATTACAGACGCAACACCCGCGCAATTAGATGTGCACTTGAACCTAGTTGACCAGTATCTTACTTAGCATAGCCCTGAGTTCAGAGTATTTATGATTGTGTGTATGCTAGTGTAATATCTGATACAATATTATATTATTTAATAACGAACACAGGACTATTGGATTATTTAGACAAGATCTTGGAAATCGTACATTATTATTGCCAGCAGCAGGACCCCAGGCGAGTACATTATCTGACAGTTTTAATTATGTTGATCATCTCTATGATTCTTGTTGTATAGCGTACATGATTCAGACACTGTGAATACACGAGTTAGCATCATCGAAACATATCATGAGGATCATGATTGGTATCCATCGTGCTAGCTGGGAGAAAATGGAGAAATATTAGTAGAAATATTAGTAGAAAATGGAGAAATATTAGCCGATCACATGATATGCTAATATTTTACACACTTAGCTAGATGTTCTTGACATGTATCTCTAGTTTACTGATCTAGCATTTCTCCATGTTCTAGTTATTGTTCAAGTATTCACCAATATTCCAGTTCATTGTTCTAGCATGCACTTGTATTTTTATTCATTGCTAGTGCACCATTGATGATGACATATGCTCCAGTATTTTTATTTTTAGTATATTCATGCTTACCAGTATTTCTTATTTCTAGTACATATATCCATCTTGTATTTCTTTACACTGTATTATAGATTTTTGTAATATACATGGAACTACTGTTAGTGCTTGTACTTCGTTCCAATCCTGACTGGATATTTTTTCCAGACTGTGACATAGAGGACTTGTTTCCGGCATACTTGAAGATTTGGATGTTATTGATTACAGGTTAGACTATTTATTGTTGTTTAGACTTGTCTTGTATTTTATTTATTTTTTTTGATATCTTATCGTGCTTTATTTTTCATGATTGAGTATTCCCATATTAGATTATGATATCTGTGTCTCCTTATGGAGTTAGATATTTATCTGAGATTGATTAGCTAGTATTGTGACCTAGACAGCATTCTACCGTCGATGCTGCGGCGTAGGCTAGACGTACCCACGTGCTCGTGCCCCTATACCGGGTGCGGGTCGTGACATCAGTTTAACACCATGGTCATAAAGGAAATTATATACTAGGTAATATATTTACATAGTAAGTTAATAGGTTATAGCAGTAACTAGTATATATAATTTATATATATAATACTTACTATTTTAGCTAATATAGTTAATTATCTAAGGTATTGACTTAGAAATTCAACCAAGTCCTAGTGAGCTAGAAATGGACTTAGAAGTGGCCTAGAAATTTATATTGGTGCATTTTAACTCATTTATCATCCATTGTACCTAAGTGACTTTTATATTTAAAATATAGGACTGTGTGACACCAGTTTAGGCATAGAGATACATACCTTGCTCAGGACCTCAGGCGAGTATATTTTTCTGTTAGTTTTTATTTCATAATAGTATTTATATCTCATGTTCTAGAACTGTATACTTAATTCTGACACAGTGGTTTCACATATTGGTACTATATGGATCCTGTCAGGAGATGTTATCCCTTACCGTGTTCAGCGGGTACACCTTCATATATATTTCATCGTGTGTATCGGGTATTAATTTAGTGTACTTCATATTCACATACTACTCGTATTCAGCGTGCTTATATTCGTGTACACACACTGCTCTTGTTCAGTGTGCCCATATTCGTGTTCGTAACGTGTCATAATTAGACCTATTAGTATTGGTTGGGGATGGGGGAGTAGAGTTGATTATGTGATCAAGCCCCAGTGTATTCGTGTACATGTCGATTATATATCACACTTGTAATCGAGTTACCATATTGTATTCGTGTTCAACCTAAACCGATCACATAATAAACTTGTATTCCATGGCACATTAGTTAGATTTTAGTTATTTCTATTTGTAGATATTATGTTGTATGTTCCTTATTCCAGTACATTACCTATTCACTCTAATTCATTATATTTTGTTGTTTAGCTATCTTGTATTATTTTCAATTATTTGTTTTATATGCTTGATTATGTATTTGAAATTGATTTCAGAGGTATGTGCATCGCTCTAATCCTGACTGGAAATATTTTTTAGATGATTGGCTCCTAGATCAATGCCCTACATACTACGGACCGCAGGAGGGCATACCATTAGCGGATACTCCTGTAGACCAGGAGGACTTAGTACCAGAGCCTAAGGAGGTTTAGATTATTATTAGACTTGTATAAGATTGTTATTGAGACTTATGACATGCAATATTATTTCAGTCTCGTGGATGTATTGTGATTCTCTTTCTTTCATTATTCCATTTGTGCTCTATCTTCCTTAGTTTGCTTTGTGATTGAATATAGTTACATTTATGAGATACCATATTGTTCCTCCGTTTGGAGTTGAGATGATTGACAGGTACCATATATATATATATATATATATATATATATATATATATATTGTTGAGATGTTTAGTTCGTTAGAGTTGACCCAGACAGTGTTCTACAATCGATACTGCAGCGTAGGCTGGACGTACCCACATACTTGTGCCCGCATATCCGGGTATGGGTCATAACACATTTTTAGTGGTGACCCATGCATGTCTAGATTCACAATTAGAGCGATATCATAGTAGTACTCACCTAGAGTACTGCTACGAGCCTGCTTTAGGATATAGGATTTAGGCTGAGAGTATACTCAATCACATCTACAAAATAGTTCCAATATCAGTTTTGTCATCCTTCTCTATTAGAATGTTTCCTTTACTTTAAAAAAAATTTGTCCTTCATTGATGATATCATATCTTACTCAATAATGATTTCTTTGTTCCATCTATCTTCAAGATGCAGAAGATGCATTGCCAGCGCTCAGGCACAATATCAGCGAAGTCAGTCACTTCATCGCCAATGAGGGAAGCATTATCAAACATTGTTCCAGCAGCTACATTCCAGAGGTCCACTTCCCCTATCCAGGTGGACATTTTCATAGCTTTAGGAGGTGCTCCACCTCTGGTACAGAAGGTAACACCGATAGTTTCAAGGGATCTTCCACCCCCACAATCCACAGTCGATCAGATACAGATGTTTGCGTTCTTTCAATAGATGATAGAGGTACAACAGCATAAGTCAGAGGTTATGAAGCAGGGCATCGTGGATGCTCACCAGATTGCGCTTGCAGCAGTCGAGAGAGTCACCTTAATCCAGCCACATATGGCACCACCTTAGTTTACCCCACAGCAGCCGAGATCGGGGACCATCATATACTGTAAGAGAATGGGGACGAAGAAATTTAAAGGCACTGAAGGGATCATTTATGCTGATGATTGGATAGAAGACATTGAGTGAAACCTATGACTGACGCAGATTCCAGAGAGGTTGCAAATAAAGGCCGCAGGGAGCATGATGTTTGATATTGCGTTGACTTTGTTAGGACGGACCCCAGGATCTCAGCACCAGGACTTACTTGGGAAGCTTTCAAAGAGCTCTTCAAGGAAAAGTTTTTTCCAGATGTGGCTATGACATCTCTAGAGAGCCAGTTTCAGTACTCAGTTCAGGGAGCTATGATGGTAGATGAGTATGCGACAGAGTATTAAGATTCTGCCATTTTGTGGAGGGGAAGAACCCCAAAGAAAGAGCCAAAAAGTTCAGGAAGGACCTAAACAGGGAGATCAAATCACTTACGAATGGAGATCCCACTGCTACTTTTGAGGAGATTCTGAGGTAGGAACAGTGGACAGAGGATGATATGGAGCTTGGCTCTAAGAGGCCGAGGGACATAGGAGGATCTAGTACCAACATGGGTCCAATAAAGCAGCCTCATTTTTAGTAGCAGCACCAGAGGTACTTTCAGCAGCTGAGGCAGCTGAGGCAGCAGTATCATGGACCAGCTAGAGCGCCGGCACAGCAGATAAACCAGATCCAGACAACAGCTATTCCTTGCATATTCTGTAAGAAGCAATGTCACGACCCGCACCCAGAATTTGGGCATGAGCCGTGGGAACGTCCAGCCTTTGCCGCAGCATCGGCGATAGAATGTTGTCTAGGTCTCAATACTACTAAACATAACTCACAACCTGTCAATGATCTCAAATCCATAGGGAGGACAATGAATAATACATTGCTCAACAGTTCATAATATATACTCAATCACAATAACCATAGGAAATAAATGGCACGATGAGATAAAAAAGATAAGGAGTACTGACATAGTCAAACACAACAATAAAATACATCACAAGTCTAGAATCTAGCTGACCAACATAAATAGTCTCAACAAAAGTCTCATCATAAATATAATCCAAGTTTCAAGTTTAGATTAAAATGATGCATAGATATAACTATCTAATTAACTGTAGGTGGTGTCTCCTCTAAGGGGAGGGACTCTTCTAAGATCTCTGGTATGTCGTCTCCCTCTACACCTGGCCCATAGTATATAGGACATAAGTTCTAAAGATCCTTTGGAAAAATATTATCCAGTCAGGATTGGAGCAAAGTACAAGCACTAACAGCAGTTTCATTTATATTGACAAAAACTATAATACAATATAAAGAAATACAAGATGAAGATAAATACTGGAAATAAGAAATACTAGAGATAATAAAATACTTGGAGAATATGCAATCAGCAATAGCACGACTAGTAATGAACAAAAATATAAGTGAATGCTAAAACAATGAACTAGAAATACAGAAATATAATATCTAGCTAAGTGTTCAAAATATTAGTATATCATGTGATCGGCTTGGGACAAGATCAGGCTTGTTATATATAAATGGCTATGATTTATGTGAGGTCAGGCTAACCATCTGGTTACCTATGATGCAAGCAATAGTGAGACTAATCATATATAACAGGCTATGAGGCATATAAATGGTCAGGCTACACCCGACGTAATATGTGGGGTGGGATATGATGCATGTAAGTGGGGTATGATCACATAATCTGCTAATATTTCCCCGTCCCTAGCTAGCACGATGGATTCCAATCATGACTCCTCATGACAGGTATCTATGATGCTAACCCGTGTATCTGTAGTGTCAGAATCAAGTACACTATACAACTAGAATTATAGAGATGAACAACAAAATAAAAACTGTCAGAGAATGTACTCGTCTGTGGTCCTTAGCTAGTATGAATCAGAGTCCAAGTCACAGTCCAAATAGCCTATGTATTATAATTTTACCATCTCAAAAGATAATTTATTTTAATTTATTTAATTCTAAAATAATTACACTAAAATTCTATTTTAATATTATTATTCTGATTTTTAGGTTATTTCCTAAAATTTGTCCAAAGAAACTGAATTTTACCAATTCGAGACTCTTGGCACGCAAATCGAGGTGATCTGTTGACCAAAAAGTTAACTTATGCAAACTCGACTTTCATGCATGGTTTCTTGTAGATTTCAGCATCAAAAGAATGCTGAAATTTACAACTCATCCAAATTCAAATTTGTTTGAAAATTATTACACACCCCTAAAATCGTATTGTGCAACGGTGGTTGATTGTTAACATAGAAGTTCTACAGAATTAACAACACAAAAATATTTCGTATTAAATCCTAGAAAAAATATATGTCAATTATCTCGATATTATATTTTTGAAAATTCAAACGGTTAGTGATTCTGAATCCTGTTTCTCCAGGAATCATGAAAACACCGAGATGCATCTATTTTCGGACATGCTGTCCTCTACGAATTTTCCAAAATTTAATATTTAGACTTTCATGAAACAATTTACATATTCATAAAACTAACCTCAATATGGTTATAACAGAAGAAACTGGGCCACGTTTGGAGTCCAGAGCTACAAGTAATGGCTTCTGGAAGATAAAGGAAACCCTAAATGACATCCCCTCAAATCTCCCTCTCTCTCTAAAATAATAGGATAATTAAGGTTATTATATTATATATATATATATATATATATATATATATATATATATATATATATATATATATATATATATATATATATATATATATATATATATATATATATAGATAGATAGATGTTGGCTGACATGCGGCTGAATGAAAAGTTAAAGGCTGACACTTGTCATAATCTGATTGGATGATTTTGTTTATATTATTTTTTTTATTTGCCTTTATCAAAACATTATTTAAGTCATTTTAAATCTAAATAACTCAAAATAAACACTAAAATAATCATAAAAATTTGGAAAAATGATAGAAAATATATTTTGAACCTAAAAACCCTAGAAAATAGTTGGAACAATTTTATGTTCATAGGTTTTCTACTATAATTAGGAGAAGCTCTAAAAATTATTTTTACCTATTTAAATAGAAATAAATAATAAAAATATTTCAAAAATTCTGAAATAATTCCAGATAATATATAATAATAATATTATAAACACTAAAACATTACGTGGGTCTATTCTATATTCCTGAGCATGCACAGTAAATTCTAGAAGTTCTAAAAAATTAGTTATTAGTCTAAATAACTCCCAATAAATACTAAAATACTCAGAAAATTCTCAGAAAATTCTAGAAAATATATTTGATTATTTAGAACCTAAAATAAAAGTTCAAAATATTTTTAATTATGTTTGACACTAAAATAAATTCTAAAAGCCCTAAAAAATTTAATGTTACTAGTTTTTAATTAACCAAAAATTGTGAAAAAATTCCAATAGTCCCAAATTAACCTAATAACAATATTTAAGTAAGAATTTCAGGATAAGGACGTTACAAGCAAGGACATGGATGGGATACATATAGGATGAGATTGGGCCAGTGCTTATTCTGCAGATTAGGAGACCATCAATTGAGGGCTTTTCCTAAAGTTCCAGCTCGTCCAGCACCGGACTTAGCTCAGGCACAAAGAGCACCCGCGAGACCACCAGTGGGTCAGCAGAGAGGGACTCCTCTACCACCACAATAGCAATAGTTTGCTCAATACCAGCACCAGTAGAGAGGTGCCCAGCGATAGGGGCAAGCTTTCGCCTTGACCATCGAGGAGGAGGAGCTAGTCGGTGATATCATCTCAAGTTCAGTCTATCTTGATTTCTTTCTAGCTTATACTTTATTCGATTTTGGTTCTTCATATAATTTTGTATACGTATCTTTTGCTCTGAAACGTCATCTTGAGCCTAAACCGTTGGCGAGGACTTGCAAGATCATGACCGGGGGTGGCATTATCCTGGTCAGTGATGTTTATAAGGACCAGAGAGTTTTTTTGGGAGACCAAGAGTTAAGCGTATGTCTACTCGTAATGCCACTTTTGACCTACGATATAGTACTCGGGATTGATTGGTTGAGTAGGCATCATGCTAATATCAATTATCGTGGAGGCAGAGTTTTGTTCCAGACACCAGGAGAGCCAGAGTTTGAGTTCGTCAGAGGAGCAGTAGAGCAAAGAGAAGGAGACTTCTGTGGAGCTTTGGTAGAAGAACAAGAGATGCCACATCCATTGATTGTTGAGTATATAGACATATTTTTTGAGGAGTTATCGGGTTGCCACCAAACAAAGATGTGGAGTTCTCTATAGACTTGGTGCCATGCGCAGAGCCAATATCACAGTACATCTATAGAGTAAACAACAGCGAACTGGCAGAGTTGATAAAGTAGGTAGACTAGTTACAGGGGGTGATCCGGTATTATTTATACCAAAGAAGGTTGCGTCAGTACGCATGTATATCGACTACAGGGCACTCAATAACCTCACTATCAAGAATAAATTCCAGTTGCCACGGATTAACAGTTTATTTGATCAGTTGAGCGGAGCGAAGTTATTCTCAAAGATAGACTTTAGGTCAGGGTACCACTAAGTGAAGGTAAAGAAGGAAAAGATTTTGAAGATAGCTTTCAGAACTCAGTATGGACAGTTTGAGTTCTTAGTGATGTCGTTTGGGTTGACTAATGCCTCTACGGTATTCATGAACCAGATGAATAAGGTGTTTCATCAGTACTTGGATTAGTTTATGGTAGTATTCATTGATGATATATATAGCAAGCTTTCAAAGTGTGAGTTCTTTCTTGATAAGGATGAATTCCTTGGGCATATGATTACAGGTGACGAGATATCAGTAGACCCGAAGAAGATATCAGCAGTTGATACGTGGTCTACCCCGAGTTCAGTAGCGGAGATCAGGAGTTTTCTTGGACTGGCAGGCTATAATCGAAGATTTGTTCAAGCTTTCTCCAGGATTGTGGAGCCGATGACTAGACTATCCAGGAAGGACATGGAGATCGTCTGGACTGAGGATTGTCAGTCTGCTTTTGAGGAGCTAAAGAAGAGGCTGACAATAGCTCCAATATTGACATTGCCATTAGGGATAGGAGAATTTTCTATATATAGTGATGCTTTGGGCAAGGGTTTGGGTTGTGTGTTATAGCAGAACGAAAAGGTGATTTCCTATGCTTCTAAGCAATTACGTCCGCATGAGAAGAATTACCCTACCCATGATTTGGAGTTGGCAGCAGTTATTTTTGCTCTTAAACTGTGGAAGCACTACTTGTATAGAGAGCGTGTAGAGATATTTATATACCACAAGATCTTGATGTGTTTACACAAAAAGAGCTCAATATGAGGTAGCGACGGTGGTTGGAGTTAATAAAGGACTTCGATATTGCTTTGCAGTATCATCCAGGAAAGGCCAACGTAGTCGCAGATGCCTTGAGTAGGTATCCAGTGGCTATGTATTTGACGAGAGACAGATATTTGTTGGCCGATATTGATAGATTGGGTATTAAAGTATTAGTTTCTGGAGTTGCAGCACAGTTGTGGAGACTTCAAGTACAGTCAGAGTTGATGGACCAGATCAGAGCCACATAGTTCGAGGATGAGTCTCTGAGAAGCATCAGGGCGCAGGTCCGAATAGGATTAGAAGAGGACTTCAGCATTGCAGATAATGGATTATTGCGGTACGGTACCAGATTGTGTGTGTCGAGTGGAGCATTGCGCGAGGAGATTCTTCTGGAGAAGCATCAATCTTAGTACTCTATGCATCCAAGTGCCAACAAGATGTATAGGGACATGAGAGATCATATTTAGTGGTATGGTATGAAGCGGAAGGTAGCTAGCTTCGTATCCAGATGCTTGGAAGGCCCACCCCCCGCGACGTGAATAGTCTATTATTTTTTGCCACGCGGCTTAACCTCGATCACCCCCTCTTAAAGAGGTATGCCAGAAGGTAAAGGCGGAGAGACAGAGGCCAGGTGGATTGCTTCAACCTTTACTCATTCCAGAGTAGAAATGGGAGCATGTAATGATGGACTTTGTTTCAGGTCTTTCGCGTTCTCCCGGAGGTAAAGATACAATTTGGGTCATCGTAGACAAGTTGACCAAATCAGTCCACTTTCTGCCATTTAAAGTGGGTACGTCTACGGAGAAGATCGCGGAGATCTATGTGCATCAGGTAGTCATATTGCATGGAGTTCCTGTGAGCATAGTGTAAACACCCAGATTTTTCTAAAATTAAAATATAAATTTTTGGATTTTTCGGTGATTTTTAAATAATTAAAATTTATGTTCTTCAAAGGATTAATATTTTTGAGTATTAAATTAAACATTAAAATATTATGAAAATTATATTTTTGTGTGTAAAATAAATAATTAGTCATAGTGTAATTTTTCTGAAATTTATTGGACCCAAAAACTATTTTTAAACAGCTAAAAATATTATTTTTAAATAAACCAAAATAAACCGGATTAAACCCATCTTAACCGAACCGAACCAAAACTTAGAATAAACAAACTAAACCCAAACCCTATTGGATCAGATTCGAATCTGAACCCGACCCGTACCCGCATCCAAACCCGACCCGCTACCTATTCTTTCACAGTAATTGTAAATTTTCCCCGATCTCGAACGTCGCGTCCCTTCGACTTTCGTCGTTCACCCACCGCCACCGACTCTCCGCCTCCCACAACCGCCTACCCCTCCGCTCCTCTCCCCCACCGGCCGACGGTCCCCCTCTCCGCAACCGTCGACCACCTCCACTAAACCCCCATCATCTCCACCATCTTCACCATCATCCTCCACCGGCACCGCTATCCTCCGATCGACCTCAGCAACACAGCGAACCCGAGCTCCCCGCGGTGACCTCCAGCGACCTCCGACGACCACCCCGAAGACAAAAAAGACCACCGCCAGTGAGCACAGTACCGTCGTCGATGAGCACAGCGCCGCCGCCGACCGGTCGAGCACCGTCGCGACGCCACGTGTACGTGTAGTTTAGTCGATTCCAACCTCTTATTCCGGTGAGTCTTTCTCTCTCCTCATCACGTCAATTTTTGAACGAACTATTATGACACATTTCCTGTGTAACCCTCTCGAACCCCGTACAATTAGACTATGATATCGTATCCTGTGTCGGTCGCAAACTGTGACGCAAAAATAGGAAAATATAGCCCAATTTTGGACTACAAAAATTATCCCGAACTCACAAGTTCAGGATCATTTTTCTCCCAACCTAGTTAATAATTCTAAAATTCACTTGAACAGTAAATTAGATAATATAACCAAGTTTTAAACCCTGTATTTAGTTTATTTTAATTTGCTGTAAGTTGTATTTTATTCGCAGGTGAAGTTGACCAAAATCTTGGTTTTTAAAATCCGAATTCTCCCAAAACTGGGTGCGTCCTGCTAAACGAGGCAACTTTTTCGTATGCAAATTTTATCAAAAGGTGAGCATCGTCAATGTGGACTTGTGGGATTTTACGAAAGTTGATTTGGATGTGCGTGCAAACCAGAATCAACGTGTATTCGTCGAAATTACTCTATATCGGTCCTGTTTTTAAACTCGTTATAACTTTGTGTGTGCTTGTTATTTCACAATAAAACTTACAACATCGGATTTGTAGCATTATGCTGGTCTTGTGACCCAAGTTTGGTTCGATTCTGAGAACGTTGATGAAACCTCGTATCGTGGGCCCCGCGGCTCCACTTGACAGACAATTTTGTGATCGGCTCATTGGAATCCAGTTCTGGATATTCCGTTGGGTTCGTATCGTCGTTCTGGACTTGTAGACACTAAGTTTGACAGATTTGGACAACTTTGTCTAGGGCATATTTTTCGGTGCGAAGTGGACCACATGTGGACCCCGCTTTGACCAGAAACTGTCAATTTTGGCCCTGTGTGCAAATTGGACTTTTGGGTAGACAATATTAGCTATTTCATATCTTCTAGGAATGATGGTAGTATTTATTTTAGCATCCGGAGGAGTAACTGAAGATCCTGGTGTTACCGGAGCAATTGGAGGAATTCAAACCCCAGGCAAGTGTACCTTGCCAAACTTGCAGTACTTGCTTCATATTATTCTCTTGATTTATTTATGTGATGTATCTATTTAACCTAGGACCGTGAGATATTGCTTAGCGTCCCAATGACATTCGGGTGTCGATGCCGTACGCGGAGTCGTGTAACGTCACCTAGAGAATTGATATCACGATCCTATATATTTACGTGCTTTCTTTATAAAGTACGTCATACCATAGGACACTTAACACTGTTCATGTGACAGAATCTTTCGTGATATATTTATGGTGATTCTGTATAGGTTTACAGGATTCGTGACATAGATCTTACATATGCATAGCTATAATAATGACTCACTGTATTAGTTAGAGGTCATGATCTTGCGTGTTATGGATATGAAAAGTGAGATTACATTGGGTGGGGAGAGTCTTACCATACTAAAGGCTGATTATATTATATATATATATATATATATATATAGTTAACTGGAGGTGCCTTAGACTCTGAACAGAGCTATGGCACATGCAACGGCCCTTTGAGATATAAAATGCTGCTATGGGTTTCCTCGACACAGAGCCTATAGTAGTTTTAGCCTGAGTATGATTAATGTTCACTTTTGCGTATCACATATGTCATTATATATATATATATATATATATATATATATATATATATATATATATATATATATATATATATGCATATGAATTAATAACTTGGGCTTATGCAAATACCTAATTGCAAAACTAGTCTCACCCAAATTCTGAATTAAAGAGGGGGGATTTGTGCAAATTTCCCCCAAATTCATGGGAAGAAGGAGGAAACCAGCAGCAGATCATGAGTCATGACCTACCTCGCTTCTCCTCCCTTCATCTTTATTTCCAAAGAAGAAAATCTAGCAAACTCTCCTTCCTTCATGCATTTCCAATGCACCCCACTTTCCTTACTTAATCCCCTGAGGAAAACCCATTCCTCCTTCATCCTCACTTCTCTCTAAAACCCAAACTCTTCTTAAACTACTGCTACTACTATGCTTGCCACTGCTATTGTAGCTGTCGCGGCTACTGCTGTCGGAGCCGCCACTGCCACCGCCGCCACTGTCGCTGCTACTACTGCTGTTACTGCCACTGTTACTGCTGTTATCGCTGCTGCCAGAGCCGCACGCCGCCGACGTCGATGCCACTGCGGTCGGATGCCGCCACCCACGCACCGCCACCGTCGGACCGCACCTCGCCGGACACCGCCACCGCAAAGCCACTTCTCTCCCTTCTCCCAAAAACCTAGGTATTTCTTCCCCTCCTCTAATTTCTCCTCTCCAAAAATTAATTTAGGTTATAATTTATCAAAATCTATTGGATTAGAAATACAAAGGGGAAATCAAATATCGAATTAGGAATACTTGGAGAACCCTAGGTTGTTCGGAACCAAGGCAAGTCCTCATCTCCCCTTTTCATTTTTATGTTATTAGTCTAATTCATGATTTAGTATTGGGAACTTATGCGTTCCTTAAAAATTGACTCATGTACTAGGACACGATACAAAATATATTGACACTAATCATGTTATATTTATATATCTAAGTAATCATGTTATATTTACATATCTAAGTATACACCTATATTTATAAATATAATTATAGTACATAAATCATGTTGTGTACATTTATGAGAATCAAGTTGCAATCGACTTGGAGAATGGGGTATACGAGCTAAGACATAAGAATTTCATTAGAATTATTTGTATAACGTGGATTAAGGTCAATTTTGAAATACGATACGGACTCTAGTATAGTACAGGACATGGATAATAAAATTCAGATTTGGTTTATGATCATTAATTATGTTAGAAACATTAATGTTTCAAGTGATAAGTATATTGACTACATGGATGAATGGAGGTCTTCATAAGTAAAATAATTAGAGAAATATATAGTTATAGATGCATATAGAAATTTACGCCTACAAAGGCATGATTGAATAGAAGTAATTATATACCATTTCAAATTACGTACTTAATTACTAAATAAAAGAATCTAGAATTGGATTATACAGCTCATGTTATGCATTACACTTCAAGACCTTATAAGTGAATTTAGCAAAATATATATATATATATATATATATATATATATATATATATATATATATATATATATATATATATATATATATATATATATATATATATATATATATATTATAAATATAAATTTTAGGCTCTAAGAAATACTTGTTACATAGGAATATTATATATGTACGTATGATACTTAGGTTAGTTAATATAATCAATACTCTATAAGCAAAGTCATGAAGAGTAACATTGTTATTTTCTTATAAAATCATTATGTTTCTAATTATTACATTGTGTTGTCTTGCAAATAGCCAGCAAATTGCAAAGCCAAGGTATGCAGCTGATGATTATATAACTAATTACTAAGGTAAGAAGACTTCCTTACTTACTTAAAAATGTTAATATTGTCAAAAATATAAACTGCATGTATTCCGGTGTTGAAAGTTGCTCCACCGAAGGGGTCGACGAGCCCGGAAATGCTACGGAGGGTTGCTCTGGGTCAAAATTATAAACTATTAAAATTTTGGGAGCTGAAATACAAAGGGGACTCTGTCGAAATTTTTAACAATTTCAGGAGATAACCAATTTTTTGATGTCCCGAAATATCGTCGACATTCTAAGACTCTAAAGCCTAGATATATATATATCCTTTGCATCAGACCACAAACAATTATAATTTAATTAGGAGACAGCTAGTGAAAGTCTAGGTACGAAGGACACGGATACGAGACACTCAACAAAATCTAACCATCTGACAACCTGCTCTATAAAATAATATCCTTAAAATTGTATGGATGAATTAATACATGAACTCTGGATTATATATGTATCTTGCATCATCCTGGACATACATTTCTTTTATAAACAATGGTTAAAGCAATACCAGAGCAGAGACCTGAACATAAGAAAATAGAATAAGGATTAATTGTAGATCTAGGCTAGAAGCATTGGGCGGGAGAGAACATCATAAATAACCACCTACGAAATTCTACCACATACCTTTAATAATGGCTGATCAGCGGTTAAAGCTCTTTCGTAAGGCCTTACGAAGTGAGCGGGTGAGGCTTAGCTCACTTTCCTATTTTAGGCCAGATCATAACTCTGTGCCATCCTGTTCAAGTCACCTGAATATAACTACACCTATTTTGATTCAAAAACCATCGAATGGGTAAATTCTAGATTTGGCCCAAAAAGGGAGAGGCCGGATCATAATTTCGTGCCATCCTGTTCAAGTCACCTGAATATAAGTGCACCTATTTCGATTTTAAAAACCATCGAATAGGTGAATTCAAGATTTAAGCCCATAAGGGCAGGGCCAGATTATAACCACCGTGCCATCAAGTCACAGCCTAATCCTTCACAATGGAATTTATTAGCGGAAAACTAGGTGAAGTGGTTATTTAAGGTTGTTCTCCAAATTGCGTCATCATTTAGGAAATTGTTTGTGTATTATGGTAGTGACGTAGGATCTGTGATGTTTGAATTATTAGACGTTGTAGGAATGTTAAATTTGGAACCATTCAAGTCATAAACACTTTACTATACTACTTTTGTATTGCCTTTTGAAGGTTATTCTTTTATTCTATTATCATATCTTTTATTTGTTTATCGTTCTTGGTCGAGGACTTGCTTGTCGTTCTGACGACTTAATATTGGTCACTAGGAGTTGATGAAGCAGATGAGGAGATGCTACCTCTCTATAACGTAGACGAGATCGAAGGATAATCTATAAGTGATTTCAGGATATATGACACCAAGTAGTTTGTAATTGAATTTATGTACCTTAAAGAGAAGTTGTTGTAAAAGACTTATCTAGCTGTGTATAAATCAGAATGGTATGGTTTAGATATATTATCTAATTACCTTAGCAGGAATTATATTTTATTCTAAAAAACTTACAGGCGATAATCGCTGATACGAGTATGGTAGAACTCGTATGGGACATAGCCTAGGGATGCAGTTGCGTACCTGACTCACCGTATCTTGGGAAGTGGGGCGTGACAATATAGTTGGTTATATAGTTTGCCCTATTGATACATTTTATATACTGCACTTATTTGGCTTGAGTTATTCTTGTACCTTGCTATGTCCCCTGAGGACCTGGATCCGAATTATGTCCCCAGGTTTAGCAGAGGAGATCTACCCAGAGGTATACGGGACAGGAGCAGACGTTGGAGCAGTACCAATACCAGAGGACGAGGTATTGCCAGAAGATTTCTTCTGAGTATTTGTTTTATATACTCAGTCATTTCTATTCTTGATAATCTATTTCATGTCTCGTGAATTTATGTATTAAACTCATTATCGGATTTCTTCTTGATACTCTATTTCATTATCGGATTGTTTACCGAGATATTTTATTGAGACTTGTTGTTGAATTATATTTATCTTGATTATTCTGATATTTGAACTATGATTATCTTCTGTGGATGAGATTAGAATTAGACTGTGACTTGTATCATAGACCATTATATTATAATTTTACAACTTAAGTATACTCTAACGGGTCCATTAAATTGGATTTGCCCATTGGAATGTGCTGCTGGCCATTTCCACGTGTCTAGTCCCTCAGCATTTTGGGACTGGGGTGTGACATAGTTTTTATGGTGGCCCATGCAGGTCTGAGCATTAAGGTCTACGACTATGGTCAACGACTATGTTGCTTCGGTTTCAACTAAGGAACTGAGCAAGCCTGCGATTAAGGATAGGATAAGTTATAGGATCTCATCCACTTGATTGAATCGTTCTTGATCTCTATATTGGATTCAAAATAATTTCTTGACTTGTATCCTGCCTTGATTCCTCCGTGCATATTTTATAGTTTACTTTGGATACAGAGTAATGCATCCATAAGAAAGCGACGAGACTCCCGCAGGAATACCACTAGTTGCAGTTGTCACCTACGATGATGAAGTGACACCAGTGGGTGGAGGTAAATCCGATCAACAAAGCAATCAAGCAGAACAGCTCGCGTCGAGGTTCCAGCGAGACGACATTCTACCACCTCCACAGGTTACTCCACCGATGCCTATTTTTCTACCAGGACAGCTTATGGACGGACAACAGATATTTTAAATATTCTATGCAATGATGCAAGCCCAACAGCAGGTTTATCAAGAGGCCCAGCAAACCCAAGCTAAGAAGTTCTTTGACGGACTTAGCTCTGAGTTACAAAAATTAATCAGCGCCATTGCAAATACTTCATACACGGACGTCCTTGCTGCAGCAGAACCTATAGAACACGTCAGCAGAAGAGAGTCCAGCTAGAAGCGGCCGCATACATTAGTACCAGACCAAGCACAGCAGAAAAGAGCTACAAAGTGACCCTAGATAAAACTACCACAGAGAGCAGTATCTCAATCCCTGATCCTTTCTTCTTGTTACTACTGCGGCAAGGTAGGCCATATAGAGAGGGAGTGTAGACTTAAATTAGGATTATGTATAGATTGTGGATTCAGTCAGCATTCGGTAAGGGATTGCCTTGAACATCGAAGAGAAACATCGATGGTGATCCAAGAAGCCTTACCAGCACCGGGAGGATATCAGTCGAGGCCACCCTTGGCACCTCAGGCAGCATTCTTTTAGCAGGCCCAACAACAGCAGAGAGCACCACCACAGGGACGTAGACAGGCTTTTATGATAATAATGGAGGACGCAGAGACTCGAGGAGTAGTGAATACGAGTAAGATTTAAGATTTCCTAGTAATGCCTTAGCACGTGTTGTTAATTCCATTCCCTAGCCTAAGCCTAGTATTATTCTAGCATGAACCTGTTAGTCTAGATTAGTAATTGCTACCCAAGTTTTCATAAGCTGTAGTTGATTCTTACTCTAATCAGACTCTTTTACTCTTGAATTACTTATCTCTTATTGCCTAGGGAAATATTTTTATTCATTTCCTACATGTTTTGCTTATCCCTCACCCTTCCTCTCGATTTTTTCTTATTCATGATTCTTTATCCTTGAGTCATACTTCAACAAACATGTCTTGCAACCGTGTCATCTCTTCTAACCGATTATGATTGGTTTTCTTAATTGCGAGGACCCAATTCTTTTAAGGAGGGTAGTTTAGAAGCATAAAAATACGGTGGGAAATTATACGCGTAAAACCCCCAATATGCATGAAATCCGCGTAAAATAGAGCTTCAGTGTCGTGTGGCTAAAATATGACTTCAGAGCTATTGGCGTACAATAGAGCTTCAACGCTATTTAGCGTAAAATAGATCTCCAAAACAGCCCACGTAAGGCAGCACTTCCAGGATATTTTGGCATAAAAAGGTTGTTATACCCTCCAGTATAAAATACGTCTGCTTTTAATACGACGTGAAGTTGTACGAGGAACTCTTCGTATTCCTCGAATGAATCTGTCAGACAGAACAGTGAACCTGACTCCTGACAAAAAGTACTGTACGACGATCGAGAGGATGACTGTGATGATGATTCTGTACAAAGACCCAGACTGTCGTTTAGTGACATATCCTTGATACAAGTTATTTTTTTCGCATTCAAGGAATACGCTGCCTATTTTACACAGGCAGAAATGAGTCTTTACGCTCAAGAAGAGACAAAACCAGATGCCACATCAAAAGTTGTCTCTCGTACAAAGCTCGAGGCATATCTCTGCATTTAATGTACGAAATTGGGGCAGATCTCTACATTTAATGCACGAGATTTTGTTCTATTTTTAATGACTGGGAGAGCTAAAACTAGGGCTAATACGCTTATATCACCATCCTTGCATTTTATGCCAATCAGGCTATTTTCAACTATAGGAGTACGCCGTATGCTATCTCCTCAAAATACGCCAACTCAGGCTATATTTATAAAGGTACGTGATAAGGCTATTTAGCCCAGAATACGCTCAAGACCTCAGTCAAGAAGGATAATTGGCTAGTTTTATGCTGCTTATCTATTATCCATGTAGCATCAAGCTTTATGCAGAATTTGGCTTTTATGCCAATAAGACAGCTATTTGGCTTTTATGACAACAAGACAGCTATTTGGCTTTTATGCCAATAAGACAGCTATTTGGCTTTTACGCCAACAAGACAGCTATTTGGCTTTTACGCCAACACGACAGCTATTTGGCTTTTACGCCACCAAGACAGTTATTTGGCTTTTATGCCAACCATCTTTTCGCGAGGGGCAGTTGCCTACGCGGCTTGCATGCCGTGATCTTCGAGGAGCGGTTATATGCGTTATCTTATAATGGGACATGCGTCATACGCAGATTCAAGAGATTATTCAAACCTGGGTAGCAGTTATTATAACCACCGCATAAAGAGTGCAAATCTCTTCACAGTTTAGCTTCTACGCCGACTGAACAGTTATTGTGACTGATCTCTATAAATAGAGACCTCCGGTCACAGGAGATCAAGGTCAAAAAAAGGATCAAGATCAGAGACCAAGAGATCAGAGAGAGAGAGAGCACAGATAGAGAGTGTTGATTGAAAACTTTGGCAACAAGACTTTAATCCCTCTTGCAATCTTTGAAGCTTCTTCTTCTTCTACAGCACTTCTTCATTATCGTGTGGTCCAAGGGACAAAGTGATCGACCGCAGATCAGACTCCTATAGTAATTTTTTCACAAAATTATTTTTATTGTACTTAACATCCTCGTATAGTCTTAATTGTACTATTTTTCTTGTTTGTAAACAAAGAAAGGGTTTCGTATAAACCTAGTTTTATTTTTTTGTTTATCATCAAACACAAGATGGTGACTCTGCTGGGACTACTTTCTCATCTGACAAAAAAGCTATTGCTCAACACTATGTTGTATCCGTCGGATCAACGAAGAAGACTTTGGTCGTCTAATTCAACCAATCTGCTTATGAAGACATGCTTCGCGCAGGGGATAGCTCTCACTCCCTCTCTTTCCAGGACAATAGGAAGCTACGTAAAGTGTGGATGCCCCAGACATCCTCTACCCTTCCTGCAAGCTCTCCTTCTCTGATCAACAAGGTTGTGAAAACACAACCTATACGCCTTGTGCGTAAAAATCCGTCTCCCGTCTGTGACATGGTAGACAAAACTTCTGGAAATGCTCCAGTGCCAATCCAGAAGTCTAGAATGTGCCCTGCGCGTAAAACTTTATCTTTCGTCTGTAACGTGGCAGACAAAACTTCTGGCAATGCCCCAGTGCCAATCAAGAAGTCTATAAAGTGCCCTGTGCGTAAAACTTTGTCTCCCGTCTGTGACGTGGCAGACAAAATTTCTGACAAGGCCTCAGCTCCAATTGGGAATTTTCAAATGCGCTCTGCGCATAAAAATACATCTCCCATCTATGATGAAGCAGATGGACCCTTGGATCACATCAAGGGAAAATGAGTGGCAAATCTCCCAACCTCTAGAGTTGTACGCCCCCAAGAGAAGAAGTTGCCCACTCTTCAGATTACGCGTGACGCTGGAGGCCGTTTGAGGACTTTTCCTATTTTGCGAGAACCTGGGCAACACTCCAAATTATGCCAGGATAAGTTTGTCCGCGTAAAAAAGACCCACTTCACGGGAAAATACGCTCCTCAGACGGATGATGGATCGTATGATACTCACATGGGTGAACTGCTGTATTCTTATGGCAGAGAGAGGGTCATGGTTCCCAATCTCCACGTCCCTACTGATATAAAAAGGCATAATAAGCCTTCTTTTTTGGTTAATCCCCCTGATTTATGGGATTTCTTAATCCAGAAATGCAAAGACGGGGGATCTTCTAATATGTCTATTACACCCCCTAGGGAGCATTATTGTAATAGTCATAAAGTTATAATTAACTACAGCTATTCTAAGGCAAAATGGTCATTTTTGACCTGTTGAACTACTCTTTGTCCTTACAGGAAGAAGAACCGACATTCACATCAGTAAATATGGCTTCACACATTCCTAGAGGAAGGTCAAGTTTAAGACGTCATCCCTCTAGAACTCCGAGCCAAAGAAGATTTGACAGACTCCTTGAGAATACTGAAACAGGTGTTTTTTGAAATACTCGCTCAAGGTTACGACAATCGGCTTTATATTCTTCTGACCCCGACACTAGGGGTCGCCAGCTTTCTGAATTTGATACTGAAAGTATAGACTCAATCTCTACGGAGATCTATACTAATACCTCAGTGGCATCCAGAGAAATGGGAGTTTATGCCATTGGAGATGAATATGAAGAGGCTTCCTCTTTCTTTTCAGAGCGAAGAAGCATTTTTTGCCTATCAGGAAGTACTGTGCAATGCATCGCTGTATTGGAAGCATCGCTTAAAGAGATGCATTCTATGATAAAAAGTATACGCCAGATGATGGTGGCTCAACATGCAGCTATAATAGCTCAAACATCGGTTCCTCCGATTTAACTACGTGTCGGGGTAGACATGCCACTATACAATGCAGGACAGGAGCCTATTCCAAATCAAGAGTCAGCTGCTCCTCAACCCTTTAACCCAGAGAATATATTACCTCCTGTTGGGGTTACGATACAACCGATCTCTCACCTCTCTGCTATCCCTTTCCTAACTGAAGATCCGATACAGGCGGTCCAGGAATTAAAAGCCCAATTTTATGCCTTGAAGCATAAGGATCAGCTCAAGAAGTTAGGAATCAACCAGCCATATCCAGCTGTCTGGGATGAGATCCCTTTTTTACCAAAATACAAACCATAGGCTATAGTTTTGTTCGAGGGAAAGACGTCACCAAACCAGTATATGAATTACTTCAGCATGATGACGATGTTGTTGCAGGGGAATGACACCCTTTCCACTCGAGTGTTTAAGGGATGTCTATCTGGAGTAGCCTACCAATGGTACCGTAGTCTAGCGGACAACTATATTACTTCTTTTGAAGATTTCAAGACTCTGTTCTTCGCTCGATTCTACGAAGAAAGAATGGACATGACTATGTCATCGCTCATTGAAGTGAAGCAGAAGGAAAAAAGAGAACGTTCGTACTTTTATTGAATATTTTCGTCAAGCTACTTTGCATATGCCTCCTGGAGTTCCAGATTCAGCCCTGGTGGACATTTGCCGGAAGAACCTTCTCCAACTGATCTCAGTGTTCACGGGGCCATATCAGTTCTATGATTGGCCCTCGTTTATCATATCTGCGGTAGCCGCTGAAGATAATAGTCGGAAGGCTCGTGACAACAGAATCATGATCTCTACCTTCGATAGAGGGAAGCGGTCATCCTCCAATAATGACCATACTCGTAGTTCCAAAGAAAAGGAAGCTCCGGCAATCAACACGTCTAGGCAACATACTCAAGTAACTACGTAGACGAATCCTGGGACTTCTAGGCCTAAAGAAGAATATTCTTTTGACGATGACGATATTCCGAGCATATTCGATTGTCTAGTCAAAAGTGGCAAGCTTACTCTCCCAGAAATAAAGCGGCCAAACAAAGTCAGCAGTACAAATAATCTTAAGTACTGCATTTTCCACAGGTACATACATCACCCCACAAAGGCATGCTATGTACTAAAAAGGAAAATTCAGGACTTGATCGACGCCAAGGCCATTACTCTGCGTAATAGCGAGAAGACGGTCACTGCCAATATGATCTCCCTCTAATTTGGCAATCTGCCCCCTCAAGAAGTCCCGGATGGTGTGGTACCTATTCCCTGGGTAATGATGAACATTGTTAATCTCCCTCCGACTAGGAGTCAAAATCATGACCTAGTGCCCCTAACTACCAAGCATGGGGAGATCATGTGGGTTCACCCTGATCTGGTGTCTGAAATTGAGGAAGAGACTAGAGCTGCTAAAGCTAAGTCTAAAAAGAACTCAAGATATAAACTATGCCATATGGTTGCAATATCCCCGACATCGAAAGAAGAGGCTTTGGCAACCGGAACCCGGTCAGGAAAAGCCTACCTCAAGAACTATGGAGGGAGCCATGAGGAAGCAACGACAGACACTTCAACTGCCAAACCTCCAGAGCCTGAACCTGTTATGCCAGAAGCAGGTCCTTCCAAACCAACTTTGTTGGACAAGGGCAAACAAAAAGAAGTTCGTTTTGATAAACCTTTAAAGAATATTTGAAATAAAGGTTTAGAGAAATAATATAACTTTGACATCTTGGCCCAGTTGGCTAATACTCCGGCCAGATTGTCCATTTTTGAGCTACTTAGGCTATCCAAAGACACTCGTCAAGCTTTGAGTGAAGCATTAATGCAGGAAGATGTATGCTTGACTCAGCTTAAATCCCCTGATAAAGAGCATGTGGCATGTCCTCAATGCCATAGTGTGATGAAAGTGGTCTCTAACATCACTTTCACTCAAAAGGACATATTGTTGAAACATAAATAATATGACAGGCCTCTTTATTACACCGGATACGTCAGCTCCATTGAGGTAGACCGGATTCACATAGATCCAGGATCATCGATCAGTATTATCCCTCATAATCTGCTAAGACCATTGAGGATTCCTACAAGTGAACTGGCTTACACTACCACTACAATCATGGGCTTCAATGCCAGGAAAAGCAGGCCGTTGGGAAAGATTCGTTTGAGGATCCAGATTGGTGACCTTAGATCAGTGGCTACATGCTATATCATTGATTCAGAGGTATCTTACAATATTCTGTTGGACAGACCATGGATTCACGATCACAATATTGCTCTATCAACTCTACATCAATCCTTCAAATATGAAGACGTCCAAGGAACAGTAAAGACAGAATTCATTGATCTTAATCCTTTCAAATGGGTTGAATCTTACTATTCTGATGCCATGTTGTACACCCAAGACTACATAGAGGAGGTGTCAGGCAGGACGGAGGAGGAATCCCACCGGGAGCCAGGAGAACCATCTGCTGTGCAACCTTTGTCAATCCAGGTAAAAGGGCGGACTACCCGTCCTGAAGTCATGGAACCTATGACTATTAACTTAGGCAAAACAAATTTGGGAGGAAGAAATGATCCTCTAGTGATCATACCATAAACCTCCACCTTTGGTCATTGACCTTAGGCGCAACAAGCAGTCGGCTGATGTAAATACAACCGAGAATGTGGTTTCTGACAATAATAAAGATTCTCTTTTCCAGTATACTGACGCTCAATTTCCTAATCAGGAATTCTCTCCTCATAACGATATAGGGCCTATAGCACAAAAATTCTTGGAAGCTATAGACTCCTATCATTCATATTTATGGGAAGTAGCATCAACATCTAATAACGTCATGACATATGGGCCGCATAAAGATTCTATCATAGTTGTTCTACCTACTCGCAACAATCAGCATCCAATAGTCTTCGGTCACATCCGGAATAGACCGACTGTACAAAAAGATTCTTATAATTCTGATGCTGGGAAAATACAAGTCCACAGATATAGCCCACAGGCTTTAAAGATTATGTAAAGCATGGGTTATAATTTGAAGCTAGAGCCAGGCCTCAACTATAAAAAGAGAGACGAATGCATTGCTTGGTGATCCCTACTATCAACAAACTCGTTTTGGGTTAGGGTATACCACATCTCTTGCAACTTCGAACAACTCTAAGTCAAGTAAGGAGACCATTTCCTCTTCTCAGGATGGTTTGTCGTCCTCCGATTTAGATGATGAACTCGAACAGGCATTATCAATAAATATGGTGTTAACAGATTCCCTCAAAATAAAGGAAGAAGAATCTGAACCATTTGAGAATGAACCCTGGGCACAGCAAATAGATACACAATGGAAACTCTGGTTCAAACAAAAAGAACCATCCACTGAAGATAAGGTTATCCAAGTCAATGTTGGGGATGAATTTTTACCAAAGACGATATTTATCAGTAATAATCTTTTCAAAGAAGATAAGGAATAAATGATCCAGCTGATAAAAGAATATATCGATGTCTTTGCTTGGAATTATGAGGATATACCAGGTCTTGATCCAAAAGTGGCTACCCATAAACTCAACATATTGTCCAATTCAAAGCCTGTAAAGCAACACCAATGCCGGTTCTGCCCAGATATAATGGATTCTATTGAAGCCAAAATCAAGAAACTGATAGCCTGCGGGTTCATCCGGGAAGAACAACATCCTGATTGGGTCTCTAATGTTGTCCCGGTCATGAAGAAAAATGGGAAAGTTTGTATTTGCATCAACTTCCGAGATCTAAATGCGGCTTGCCCTAAAGATGAGTTCCCTCTTCCCATTACAGACGCCATGATCGATAATACGTGCGGTTTTGAGCGCATATCTTTCATGGACAGATTTTTAGGATATAATCAAATTAAGATAAATCCTGAAGATGAGAAGCATACTGCCTTTCGTATACCATTGGGGGTATATTGCTATACAGTCATGCCTTTTGGATTAAAGAATGTCGGAGCCACATATTAACGAGCTATGAGTAAAATATTCCATAAGCATTTATGTAAAATGGTAGAATATTACGTAGACGATATTGCTGTCAAAAGCTGCCTCAAGGATAATCACATCCAAGACTTGAAGACAGTATTCGAGTTGATGCGCCAACATCAACTCAAAATGAACCCTACAAAATTCTTTCTTGGTGTATCCAGTGGTAAATTTCTAGGAATTGTTATTACCGCTAAAGGCATTCAAGTTGACCCTGATAAAGTAAAAGCTATCCTGGAAATGCGATTGCCCCATAATCTGAGAGAACTCAAGGGATTTCAAGGACGTCTAGCTTATATCAGGAGATTCATATCCAACCTCTCTGGGAGATGTTAGCCATTTTCTTGTCTAATGAAGAAAGGTGTGTCATTCATATGGGACGAAGCCTGTCAGCAAGCATTTAATGACATCAAACGCTATCTTACTAATACTCCAGTTCTGGTGCCTCCCGTCATAGGAAGACCATTTTTGTTGTATGTTCGAGCATGGATCATTCTTTAGGGGCTCTTCTCGCACAGAAGAATAATGAGGGTCATGAACAGGCTATCTACTATCTAAGCAAGATGATGGTTGGAGCAGAATACTGGTATAACCCAGTAGAAAAAGAATGCTTGGCCCTAATATTTTCCATTCAGAAGATGCGACATTACGCCACGGGCCAAACTATTCATATCATCTCCAGAATCAATCCTCTTCGGGTATTGATGAATAAGCCAAGTATTCTTAATTCCTGACTCGCGACTTGGGCGATATTATTAACACTGTATGATATGGTGTACGTCCCTCAGAAGTCCATGAAAGGTCAAGCCTTGGCTTATTTCTTGGTTGCCCATCCAATTCCGAAAACCTCCAAATTATATAAGGACATTTCCAACGAAGTTGCAAAATTTAATTCCGCAATAGAAGGTGACACATGGCAGCTATTCTTTGATGGTTCTTCCAGGACTGGTCCCAAGGGGAACGTAGTTTCAGGAGTAGGAATTGTTCTGGTGACTCCTGATAAACTCATCATCTACCGAGCATATTCTCTTAGTGAACCCCACTCTAATAATGTGGCAGAGTATAATGCCCTACTCATCGGGCTTCAAGTAGCGAAGGAATTGGATGTTGAATACCTGGAAGCTTTTGGTTATTCCCAGCTGATCGTCAATCAGGTCAGAGGAATATATGAAGTCCGCAATCCAGACCTCATTCTTTATCACCAAATAACGATCAAGATAGCCATGTCTTTCAAAGGATTCTTCTTAGAGCATGTGCCTCGATCTCAAAATTTGGAAGCTGATGCTCTGGCCAGTCTAGCTGCAGATCTAGCTATTCCTATAAAAAGGCAGAATTCGGTAATCCTTCTTAACAGAGATTTGTTTTGTGTGAAAAATAACTTTCACATAGAACACAGCTCTGCTATAAACACGTTTCCTCCTAAGAGAGATTGGAGAAGTCCCTTTATAGACTGCGTGTCATACGGAATCTTACTAGAGGATCCTAAAGAAGTAGTATCTATCAAAAGATGACCACTACGTTTCTATTTTGATGCTTCTTCACAAAGTCTATATCGCCGAATATGTGATGGACTGTTGTTAAGATATCTCTCTGATGATGATGATGATGCAAATCGGATTATCCGAGAAGCTCATGACGGAGTATGTGGAGCACATCAAACCGGTCCTAAGTTACAGGATCGTATCAGGAGGATGGGCGACTACTGGCCTACTATGATTGCGGATGCCATAAAATATGTAAGACAATACAAAGCCTGCCAGGTTCATGCGAATTTTATACATCAGCCTTCTGAGTATTTATATCCTACTATTGCATCATGGCCCTTTGAAGCATGGGGAATGGATATCGTTGGTCCGATTTATCCTTCGTCTTCTAGAGGACATCGATTCATATTGGCTATCACCGATTATTTTTCTAAATGGGCTGAGGCGATCCCTCTTGCTGAGGTAAAGACGTCCAACGTGATCAGCTTTATCAAGCACCATGTAATTTATCGCTTTGGGATACCCCAAAGGATAATTTATAACAATGGGCCTCAATTCATCAGTCAGGCATTTCATCGATTTTGCGATAAGAATCGAATACAAAATATGGCCTCAACGGCATATAATCTTACTGCTAATGGTTTGGCGGAAGCCTTCAACAAAACTATCATCAAACTCTTGAAGAAGTTCATCTCTTCGAACAAAAGAGATTAGAACGAGAGGCTGGGGGAATGTCTCTGGGCATACCGCACAACGGTGCGAACGCCAACAGGTTGTACCCTATTTTCATTAGTTTATGGGTGTGAAGCAGTTCTTTCCATTGAAGTTCAAATTCTATCACTCAGAATAGCAGTGGATAATGAGCTGACTCAGGAAAATAATGATTATTTAAGGCTTCAAGAGCTAGAAGAATTAGACGAGAAAAGCCTTCAAGCTCAACAACACATTGAGTTCTACCAGGCACGCATTTCCAAAGCTTTTAATCAAAAAGTGAAGGAAAGAGTGTTCAAAGTTGGTGAGCTAGTTTTAGCTGTGAAGAGGCCAATAATTATTACTCACAAAAGCAAGGATAAATTCTAGCCCAAATGGGAGGGCCTTTATGTGATTAAAACAATATTTTTAAATGTCGCTTACAGACTAGCCAAGCCTAATGGAGATTTGATAATGGTTCCTATCAATGGCAAATTCCTGAAGAAGTACTACGCTTGATCTCCCTTGCTTCACGGAGTATGATAAAGATCTCATTCTGATGATACTACGTACAAAGATTGGTTGGATCATATTCTATCAGGTTCTTATGACCTCTGAATAGATATGTTTAACTAATTTAAAACTTCAAAACCTATCACGTCCATATTACCTCTGATAGTGTTTTGTATACAAATTTAGTTGGATCATATTCTATCATGTCCATATAACCTTTGAATAGATATATCCAACTGAACCCTACCGAAAGTATATCATGTCCATATTACCTCTGATATCACTTTCATCCTAGCTTATCATTTGCATTCTAAAGTGATGGGTCCACAAAATCAAAAAATATATCTTTATTATCTCTGGGAATAGCAGATTACAAAAGAAGCAAAAAAGTACATCATTGGGGAGGAGCAGTTAAGTCGCGGATCTGTTTCGCCAAAGCAGCCATCCTCTTATTCCTGGAGTCTAAAATGTTAGTACGAGCCAGCTCCAGCCTTGCCTCACAATTGCTTAAGAGAGATAATTCGGACAGACTATCAACAAAGCTTGCGTGGATGACACCCACGTGTGTCAAGTTCCGTTGAGCTGTACTCACTTGGCCCTCTAATACATTGCGGACTAGCGATGCTTTGAGAAGCTTCTCCCTTGTCTGAGCAAGTTCAGCTTCCAATTCTTGAACCCTCACTTTGTATCCCTCATATTCTGTACAGCACTGAGCTAGCTGAGGAATACTCTCCACCAATACTGCTTGCTCTTTCTCCATCTCTTGTTTACGTTCCTGGATGGATTTGTTTAAAGATTCTATCTGCAGAGCAAGTTTTGCAGTTAGGGAGTCATACTCAGCTTGGACCAGGTCATCGATGCTACCTCAGGATAGTTGCAAATATTTGTTAATGGATTATTCCAAACCATTAACTATTTGCTCTAGCGTATTAGTTCTTTCAGCGTCACTGAAATTTCTAATCTGAGCTATAGTGAGATTGGAGGACATCTTCAGAGCATCAAAGCCTAGGCTCTTCTCCAGCACCATGGATATCAATTCTTTCAAAGTGAGGTAGAATATGCTAGTGTATTGATCTACTAGCATAGCAAAGCTCGAATGGATACTGGGAGTGGCCGCAATATCGGTGAGCCTCCTTTCCAGAAAGACTGTAGAGGATGTTGCCATAGTCGTTGTTTCAACAGATGGCACGACAAAAGAAGAGACACCAACAACGGTTGATGTTGCTGGCATACTCGACGAAGGAGGCACAGTCGAGATAATGGGGTCATCCTCCTCTGACGTTATTTGAACTGCTACTGGCAGAATTACATCCAAGAATGTTGTGGATGAAAGATCAGCAGCTTCAAAGTGTGCTTCTTCGACGTCGGGCACCGCCGTTTCATTAGCTGGATCCGCAACAAAGTCAGAAGTTGTGTCAACTCCGCCCTCCCCCGAGATGTCTTCGCCTGAAAATAAGATAAGAGAAAGTTAATATCAATTTGATGTTAATTTTCCTAAAAAAGCGTAAAGATAATATTTACCCATGGCCGATGGTATGTATGTTGCGTCTGCATCCTGTATAGCTAAATCATTTCTTAATGATGCTAAACAAGCTGTCATACCTGGAGAAGAGGATGCACCAACTGACACTGGAGGGTAGTCATCCCAGTCATCACCCAGATCCACTCGAGGTTCATCGGATGGAATCTCGCTTGAGATACTTATAGACGAAGGAGGGGGCCCATTATTTGTTTTGATAAAGGTATATTGATTCTTATTATGCTCTGCCACGAAGGCGATCTTGAAGCACTACCAGTAACGGTGGTAGCGACAATAATTGCGGACAAAGAATCTCCAGCACTGTCAGCTGAAACTATGGAGGTCCCTTCTCTAAAAGGCGAGGGACCCCTAATCAAAGAATCATCCCCAACAGGGGAAACAATTGGCTCTCTCCTGGAAGAGGCCCCCTTGGTGGAAGTCCTTTTGGGACCCCTGGTAATCTACTTCTTCTTGCGGGGGAAAGGCTCTTTCAGACTGGAAGCCTTTCGCTTATGAGAGATTATGAGAGGCTCTGCTGGCAGAGCTATTATGCCTCTCGATAAAATTAGCAAATAGTCATCTGCACCAGTGGTTTCATCACCTTCATCAGAGGAAACAGAGGGTATCTCCTCTCTTCCGGTTGACCTATGGGAGGGCATTCTGAAACTTCCATGTACATCAAAATCATAATGGAAGGTATTGATGGACGCATAAAACTACACGTACGAATGTAGAATGCGCAACTCCATGGAGAGAGAAGTCACGGGCACAGCAAAGGTTGCTCCAGTACAACCCATGATGAAATACCGCCATCCTCTAGCTCCGTCAATAAGTGCACCTTTGAACTTGAAGCTGGTGATAGGATTCCCCACGTACAACTGGTCGTACCCAAATTGCTTGGCGAATCGGCTAGGCAGATAAGACTCCAAGTAGCAGTGGTCCTCACTTCTATACAGCAGATGGGAAGGTCTAATGAAGACCAACCAGTAAAAGGCTTCAGGAGAAAGAATAGTATTCCCCTGAACCGCATCCTAAAGTTTTATCCCCTGTTGATTGATATGTATAGGGGGGACGATGCAGAAGAACTTCCAACTATGGGCAAAATTTAGTGCTAGCCGATAATCTATAACGCTAGTCACATTCCAAGAAGAATTCCTGTAATTCAACAGAAAGTTATTGCCTGAACCACTGGCCGATCCGGGAGACATCACTTTGGTGTTGTGAAGGATTAACCACCCCAATAGGTATGAGAATGGCAATTCCACTATGGGATATCCTTCACGTTGTGTACCATCAGCCAGCAGTCCCTCAGTAATGGTCCTCAGGCCAGCTTGAATCATGCATACCATGGCAGGAAGCAAGCCTAATGTTGCTCCAAATACAAAATGTACTGCAGGCCATAAGGTGTTGTGATGAATGTGATCCACAAACGCGATGCCAGAAACCACCCATCGGCGTAGCCAAATAGAAAGGAAGCCAACCAGTTGAGCTTCCCTTGACAGAGGCTTGCGATAATGCCTCATATAACTGTAGGCTTTAGCGCCTGCAGGATAACCCCCTATCTCTTTATCGAGAACATAATCTGAAGCCCATGAATCTTCAATGAGATCATCGACTATGTTAGCACTAAGCATGCTCAGAAGGTTTAAGGGTTTATCTCTGCTATCTACAACCTTGTCCTGCTTGGCATTTTTGGCCTGATGGAAGAAGAGGTAGGACACCCATTTGTTGATATGAGTCAAATCAGAGGACTCTTTGTAGAAGGTGGTGCATACAAGGTAGTGGCTCATCAGCTCTTGGTACACTGCCACTACCCGAGGGTTAGTATCCCTCGGCTTCCTGTTTGTGGGAACATACTCTTCATAAGGAGTGTCTCTCATTGGCAGCTTTGAGATATCTGCCATCTCATGAAGGGCTAAGCCCAACTCACCTAACAGAGTGGAAAAAGTCCCAGTGAGCTAGTTATATCGCTCTATCAAAGCTAAGAAGAAGTTGGGGTTGAGAGGCAGCCCAACACAAGTGGCACTCACAGTCGCGAACAAGTCAATACTTTCCAGCTCCATCTGGAAGTGCTTCAGGGCCCAGGCAGTTAAACTAGCCCATCAAAAATTCTGGGGGCTAAGCCATTGTCACTACCACATTTTAGGAAAGAGGGTATTTTAGTAATTTTCTATTTAAGTAAATATTGTGCATGGTAAATAATTTTTGTTGTATTATTTAATTATTGTTAGATGATATTTAATTATTTTGGACTTATTTTAGTGGACCCAACTAGTTTAGTTTGGACCCATGGACCAACATGAATTAAATAGTTAGATTTGGCCCATTTAGAAAGCCCATGGTTAAGGAGATGGATTAAATTAATTAAATGATTAGACTAGAAGCTTCCTTCCTTAATTAGTTCTTCATGAGAGGCCCCAAGGGGTACATTGGACATTTTATAATTGCTTGGGAAAGGGGGCATGGCCGGCCTATATTAGAGGGGGGAATTTCTCTCTCCTCTCATTCTCATTTCCAATCTAGATCTAGAATTTTCTACTACCAAATTCCCTCCATTCCCATTCCAATTCCCCACCAAATTCATCCCAAATTCTTTCCAATTCACCATTAGAAAGTTGAGAAGCAAGGATCTAGAAGGAGGAAGCAAGGATCTACAAAGGGGAGCAAGGATCTACAATTTGGAAGCAAGTTCATCTCAATTGGAAGTTTTATTGGGAATCCATCTCCCAATAGGTATAATTCAGTTTTTCCCATTTAAATAGATTCTAAATTTGAGATTTAATCATGTAAAATCAACCTATATGTATGTACCACCCATAGGACTTTGTTTTGTGTTCATAGGAGACCCATGGAAAAAGTTATGGTGCTTTTTGTGTCAATTTTGTTGTAATTCCGAATTTATATTTTGTTGTGTGTGTCAATTGATCCTATAGATCAATTGGGCCTGTGATTATGTGTTTGGAGCTTGTGTCATGTCCATATTGGGTACATGTGGTTCGTATCCCAACTATTTGGTGATACGTGTCATTTTGGGAGTTTTTCTTCCGACACGGGACTTTGAACATGTCGTATTTTGACACGGACACGTAGATCTACTTTTGACACTTTGATTTGTTCATAAATATTATTTGTGACTTGTTTGTGTCCTTCGGGGTGCAATTGGTTGTGTGTTGGACTCGTGTCGCATGCGTATCCTAGATCTAGTGGGATACGGTGGGATACTCTCCAATTTGGTGTGTTTATGTGTAGATCTAACTATTTATGCTTTAAATTCTTTATTTATAATTAGTAAATATATATAGATATTATATATTCATTTTAGTGTATTTATTATGATGTTGTAGCATAGATCTATATATTTCTATTTGTTCTAATGTGATGTATAAATATATATATATGTAGCTTCTTGCATGCAATTATATATGTACTATTGTTAAATATATATATTATACATAAATGTTTTATAAAATATATTTATGTGTAATTATATTATTTATAATTATTATATAATTATTTGTATATTAATGAATGTATTTTTATGTGTGCTTCTAGCCATGTAAAATACGTACATATGTGCATGTGCTTGGTATTTTAATTTTGTAAGTTTATATGTATGTATATATAAGTATATAATTATTAAATTGTTTATATATATATATGCATTTTGATTTATATATCTATATATATAGGTGTTTTCGTGAGGTATAATACTAATAGTAATATATTATACTATTTGTATAAATATTGGTTTGTATATACTTTATATTAGAGTGTATATTATTTATACTTTGTGTGGGTACCAATTGGGATCAAGACCTTGATTCCTAATTGTGTATTTTTATTCTATATTATTTGTATAGATGTCTTGTGAGGATGAACTTGGTTTGACCATGTTTGACTTTAGTTGACTTTAGAGTTGACCATAGTTGACTTTTGACTTAGAATTGATTTATTGACCTAGAAGTTGACTAGTTTGACTTGTTCTCTTTCCGGGACCTTGTATTAATGTGGTATTCTATATCTAGGTTTTCGAGGTACCGAGTCAGACATCTGTGAGACTGTTCTTTGGACTTCAGGCGAGTACATTCTCTGATAGTTTCTCATTTATGATATCCTCTATGTTCGTTGTATCTAGTGTAGATATACATGTTTCTCTTGACACTATGGTTATACGGATTGGTATATCCGGATCTCGTCATGAGATGTTATTCCTTGGTATATGGTGTATATGGTGCAAGTATTGTTTCATTGGTTATCTTGTACATGTACAGACACCGATTTTCGGGAGGAGTCGCTCTCTTCTTGGGGAATCTAATGCCATAGCATACCGTGGTTGGATCTATTATACCAGTTGGGGGTGGGGAGTATTAGTATAGATATGTGATCAAATCCCCATTGAATAAAGTATTGGTAAGCGAATAGTATTGATCATGCACCGCACGTATGATTAGCCAGGCCGCATTGTATCTTGTCCAAGCCGATCATATGTTAAGCTAGTACTCACACACTTAGTCATTAGTTGTATTGTTTCATTGGCATATTGTTCATTATTGTATTTCTTTCCAGTATTTCCTTATTGTCTATATATCTCTTGTATCTATTTTGTGCATCTTGTTTATCCACAGCTATTTACTGTTACATAGTTTTTATCATGGATTAGAACTGCTGTTGGAGATGTACTCTGCTCCTTTCCTGACTGGATATATTTTTCCAGATGACACTGAGGAGTACCCTACCTATTATGGACCCCAGGATGTTGTGGGTTTAGATTCGGAGATCCTGGCTCAAGAGGGACTTATCCTAACTGAGACAATTGACCCTGGAGTGTAGCTTTGTAGTATGAAAGTATTCTTTTGTACTGGATTTGTCTCTAGCTTATTTTTGTTACTCTTTAGACTCATTGATGTATTATTTTAAACTCATGAGTTGTATGATGACTATTCTATTCTTTATCTGATTCGTGCTCATTACTATCTTAGTTCTGTGATTGAGTATTCTATCATTATTGGTGGTTCATTACTTTAGATAGACTATCTAGACAGCGTTCTACCGTCGATTTTGCGGCGTAGGCTGGACGTTGTTTCCGACTAGTATCCTTATATCGGGTACGGGTCGTGACACGTTTTTGGTGGTGGCCCATGCAGGTCTAGCTTCACAAGTATGTGATGTCGTGGTAGTGCGACAACTTAGTTGTACTACTGCGAGCCTGTAATAAGATATAGGATATAGGCTGAGATACTCAATCACATCTAGGAAAATTCTTTTGATTCAACTATTCTCCTTTGACATTGATAGTTGATCCCTTAATTTGTCCTTTCCTTGATGTCTTACATCTTGTGCCATATTGATTATCATTTCGTCTTTTTATGAGACATATTCGGAGATACTTGCGGAGGCACGCAAGGTTGAGCGGGATCTGGGTTTGAAGACCAAGAGAGACCGTGATTCTTTTCTGGGGGCCAACGGCAGTGCAGTATCTGCCAAACGTCCTCATTTCCAGTCCAGACCTTTCCAGCAGCCACAGCAGAACCCGGCTCCAGCTAGAACGCCTTTTCACCAGGCACCTCAGCAGCAGAGGCAGTTACAGCAGGCCCCATGCAACTTCTGTAAGAAGCCCAGCCATATCTGGGAAGTTTGCAGGAGGAGGCTAGGAGTTTGTTTGTATTGTGGTACTGAAGGACATCAATCGAGGGAGTGTCCCCGTCGTGCAGTTCAAGAAGCAGCTCCAGCTCCGAGGACACAAACGAGACCACCTGCAGCACAGCCGAGGGAACCGCTTCCGACACAGCAACAGCGTTTTGTCCAGCATCAACACCAGGGAGGTGCTCGATAGGGACGAGCGTTTGCTATGACCGTCGAAGAGGAGGAACCTACCGGAGATGTCATCGCAGGTTCTATTCTTCTTGATTCCATTCCAGCTTTAGCTTTGTTTGATAGTGGTGCTTCCCATAGTTTTGTATCTGTTTCTTTTGCTCTGAAGCATGGTTTGGTAGCTGAGTCTTTGCTTAGGACTTGCAAGATCATGACCGGGGGAGGCATTATCCTGGTTAATGATATTTGCAAGGATCGGAGAGTTACTCTGGGAGGCCAGAAGTTGAGTGCGTGTCTACTTGTAATGCCACTTCCGAGCTACGACATTGTACTTGGGATGGATTGGTTGAGTAGGCACCGTGCTAGCATAGACGGTAGAGGAGGTAGAGTTTTGTTTGGTTCGCCAGGAGAGCCAGAGTTCGAGTTTGCTAGAGGAGCTGCGGAGCAGGGAGAAGGCATTATTTGTGGAGCTATGGTGGAAGACAAGGAGTTGCCGCATCCGTTGATAGAAGAATTCTTGGATGTGTTTCCTGAGGAATTGCCAGGATTGCCGCCAGATCGAGATGTTGAATTTTCTATAGATTTTGTGCCAGGTGCAGAACCAATTTCGTAACATGTCTATAGAGTAAACAACAGCGAGCTGGTCGAGTTGAAGAAGCAGGTGGACGAATTGCAGGATAAGGGGTTTATCAGATCGAGTTCTTCACCATGGGGAGACCCGGTATTGTTTGTACCGAAGAAGGATGGATCGGTGCGTATGTGCATTGATTACAGGGCTTTGAATAATCTCACTATCAAGAATAAGTATCCTTTGCCACGGATTGATGATCTGTTTGATCAGTTGAGTGGTGCGAAGGTATTTTCTAAGATAGATTTGAGATCAGGCTACCATCAGGTGAAGGTGAAGCCGGAGGACATACCGAAGACTGCTTTTAAAACTCGGTATGGTCAGTACGAGTTTATGGTGATGCCGTTTGGTTTGACTAATGCACCGGCGGTATTTATGAACTTGATGAACAAGGTGTTCCACCAGTACCTTGACAAGTTCGTGGTGGTGTTCAACGACGACATACTTATATACTCGAGGACACCGGGGGAGCATGAGGAGCATTTGAGGATTGTGTTGGATGTGCTGAGGAAGGAGAAGCTGTATGGGAAGTTGTCCAAATGTGAGTTTTTCTTGGACAAAGTAGAATTCTTGGGGCATGTTGTGACTGGTGATGGTATTTCAGTGGATCCAAAGAAGATTTCAGCAGTGGAATCTTGGAAGACTCCGAGTTCGGTAGCAGAGATCAGGAGTTTCTTGGGATTGGCAGGCTATTACAGGAAGTTTGTGCAAGATTTTTCGAGGATTGCCGAGCCGATGACCAAAATCACAAGGAACGATGTGGAGTTTGTTTGGACAGAGGATTGCCAGGTTGCTTTTGAAGAGTTGAAAAAGAGGTTAACGTCTGCTCCTATTTTGACGTTGCCATCAGGGTCCGGAGGTTTCACTATTTATAGTGATGCATCGGGGAAGGGTTTAGGTTATGTTCTTCAGCAGCATGGGAAAGTGATTGCCTATGCATCCAGGCAATTGCGTCCTCATGAAAAGAACTATCCTACCCATGATTTGGAGTTGGCAGCCGTCATCTTCGCTCTGAAGTTGTGGAAACATTATTTGTACGGAGAGCGTGTGGAGATCTTCACAGACCACAAAAGCTTGAAGTACGTTTTCATGCAGAAGGAGTTGAACATGAGGCAGCGTCGATGGTTGGAACTAATGAAGGATTTTGATATCTCTTTACAATATCATCCTGGGAAAGCCAATGTAGTTGCCGATGCTTTGAGCAGGTATCCGGTAGCTATGTTCTTAACGCATGATCAATATTTGTTGGAGGACTTGGAGAGCTTGGGCATTGAGGTGATTATTCCTGGGTGTGTTATGCAGATGTAAAGATTGCAGATACACTCAGATTTGATGGACAGGATTAAGGCAGCACAGTATGATAATGTATCTTTGAGGAGTATCAGAGCTCAGGTGAGAGCAGGATTGGAGGATGATTTCACTATTTCAGAGGATGGATCTTTGAGACATGGAGTTAGATTGTGTGTGCCTAGTGGGGAGTTGCGTGAGGAGGTATTGCAGGAAGTGCATCGCTCTCAGTATTCCATACATCCAGGTGCTAACAAGATGTATCGGGATATGCGAGAGAGTGTGTGGTGGTATGGCATGAAGAGGGAAGTGGCACAGTTTGTATCTAGATGCTTAGTGTGCCAGCAGGTGAAAGCCGAGAGGCAGAGGCCAGGAGGGTTACTTCAGCCATTACCCATTCCAGAGTGGAAGTGGAAACACATTACTATGGATTTTGTGTTCGAACTTCCACAATCTCCAGAAGGGAAAGACGCGATTTGGGTCATTGTTGATAGGTTGACCAAGTCGGCCCACTTTTTGCCTTTCAAGGTAGGTTTGTCTACGGAGAAGCTGGCAGAGATATATATGAGGCAGATCGTTAGGATACATGGAGTTCCCGTCAGCATAGTCTCAGATCGGGATAGTCGTTTCACTTCTCATTTCTGGAGGAGTTTGCAGGAGAGTTTGGGCACTCAGCTCAATTTCAGTACAGCATATCATCCCCAGACAGATGGGCAGTCTGAGCGGACTATCCAGACTCTCGAGGATATGTTGCACACTTGTGTACTAGATTTCAGGGGTTCTTGGGAGGACCATCTCCATTTGGTAGAGTTTGCTTACAACAACAGTTACCAGGCCAGTATAGAGATGTCACCTTTTGAAGCTCTATATGGTCGGAGGTGTCGTACTCCTTTGTCTTGGGACGATGTTGGGGAGAGAGTTTTGCTTAGGCCAGAGATGGTTGTGGATGCAGTGGAGAAGGTTCAGTTGATCAGAGACAGACTTCGAGTGGCGCAGGACAGACAGCGGCATTGGACCGATAGCCATCGGAGACCTTTGGAGTTCGAGGTATAGTTTAGATTTTGTTTGTGCTTGTTCTTGTTTGTTATAAATTAAGTTCTTAAGATGGTGTTTTGTTCTAGGTGGGTGGTTTGGTGTTTCTGAGGATTTCTCCGACACGAGGCACGATTCGCTTCTGTGGAGGCGGAAAGCTTAGTCCGCGATTCATCGGACCTTTCACTATTCTAGAGAGGGTCGGTGCAGTTGCTTATAGACTAGACTTGCCACCTGCATTGGAGGGAGTGCACAATGTATTTCATGTGTCGCAGTTGAGACGATACGTGGCAGATTCTAGTCATGTATTGGATCACTCAGAGATAGAGGTGGGCCCTACTCTTAGCTATCCAGAGCAGCCAGTTGAGATTCTGAATCAGAGAGAGAAGGTGCTGAGGAACCAGACTATTCCCTTGGTGCGCGTCGCATGGAGGCATCACTCTCCGGGGGAGTCTACCTGGGAGAGAGAGGATGACATGCGAGAGCGTTATCCATATTTGTTTGTACCTTGAGGTATGTTATTTTTAAGTTATGTTCTGTTCACTAATTAATTATGATTCTTTAGTTCTATTCTGTGATTTTTCTGGGGGTAGTTTTCATCTTTGAATTTCGAGGACGAAATTATTTTAAGGAGGGTAGACTTGTCACTACCACATTTTAGGAAAGAGTGTATTTTAGTAATTTTCTATTTAAGTAAATATTGTGCATGGTAAATAATTTTTGTTGTATTATTTAATTATTGTTAGATAATATTTAATTATTTTGAACTTATTTTAGTGGACCCAACTAGTTTAGTTTGGACCCATGGACCAACATGAATTAAATAGTTAGATTTGGCCCATTTAGAAAGCCCATGGTTAAGGAGATGGATTAAATTAATTAAATGATTAGACTAGAAGCTTCCTTCCTTAATTATTTCTTCATGAGAGGCCCCAAGGGGTACATTGGACATTTTATAATTGCTTGGGGAAGGGGGTATGGCTGGCCTATATTAGAGGGGGGAAATTTCTCTCTCCTCTCATTCTCATTTCCAATCTAGATCTAGAACTTCCCACTACCAAATTCCCTCCATTCCCATTCCAATTCCCCACCAAATTCATTCCAAATTCTTTCCAATTCACCATTAGAAAGTTGAGAAGCAAGGATCTAGAAGGAGAAAGCAAGGATCTACAAAGAGGAGCAAGGATCTACAATTTGGAAGCAAGTTCATCTCAATTGGAGGTTTTATTGGGAATCCATCTCCCAATAGGTATGATTCAGTTTTTTCCATTTAAATAGCTTCTAAATCTGAGATTTAATCATGTAAAATTAACCTATATGTATGTACCACCCATAGGACTTTGTTTTGTGTTCATAGGAGACCCATGGAGAAAGTTATGGTGCTTTTTGTGTCAATTTTGTTGGAATTCCGAATTTACATTTTGTTGTGTATGTCAATTGATCCTATAGATCAATTGGACATGTGATTATGTGTTTGGAGCTTGTGTCGTATCCATATTGGGTACATATGGTTCGTATCCCAACTATTTGGTGATACATATTATTTTGGGAGTTTTCCCTCCGACACGGGACTTTGAACATTTCATATTTGACACGGACACATAGATCTACTTTTGACACTTTGATTTGTTTATAAATATTATTTGTGACTTGTTTGTGTCCTTCGGGGTGCAATTGGTTGTGTGTTGGACTCGTGTCGCATGCGTATCCTGGATCTAGTGGGATACGGTGGGATACTCTCCAATTTGGTGTGTTTATGTGTAGATCTAACTATTTATGCTTTAAATTCTTTATTTATAATTAGTAAATATATATAGATATTATATATTCATTTTAGTGTATTTATTATGATGTTGTAGCATAGATCTATATATTTCTATGTGTTCTAATGTGATGTATAAATATATATATATATGTAGCTTCGTGCATGCAATTATATATGTACTTATGTTAAATATATATATATATTATACATAAATGTTTTATAAAATATATTTATGTGTTTAAATGTGTAATTATATTATTTATAATTATTATATAATTATTTGTATATTAATGAATGTATTTTTATGTGTGCTTCTAGCCATGTAAAATACGTACATATGTGCATGTGTTTGGTATTTTAATTTTGTAAGTTTATATGTATGTATATATAAGTATATAGTTATTAAATTGTTTATATATATATATTCATTTTGATTTATATATCTAATATATAGGTGTTTTTGTGAGGTATAATACTAATTGTAATATATTATATTATTTGTATAAATATTGGTTTGTATATACTTTATATTAGAGTGTATATTATTTATACTTTGTGTGGGTACCAATTGGGATCAAGACCTTGATTCCTAATTGTGTATTTTTATTCTATATTATTTATATAGATGTCTTGTGAGGATGAACTTGGTTTGACCATGTTTGACTTTAGTTGACTTTAGAGTTGACCATAGTTGACTTTTGACTTAGAATTGATTTATTAACCTAGAAGTTGACTAGTTTGACTTGTTCTCTTTCCGGGACCTTGTATTAATGTGGTATTCTATATCTAGGTTTTTGAGGTACCGAGTCAGACATCTGTGAGACTGTTCTTTGGACTTCAGGCGAGTACATTCTCTGATAGTTTCTCATTTATGATATCCTCTATGTTCGTTGTATCTAGTGTAGATATACATATTTCTCTTGACACTATGGTTACACGGATTGGTATATCCGGATCTCGTCATGAGATGTTATTCCTTGGTATATGGTGTATATGGTGCAAGTATTATTTCATTGGTTATCTTGTACATGTACAGACACCGATTTTCGGAAGGAGTCGCTCTCTTCTTGGGGAATCTAGTGCCATAGCATACCGTGGTTGGATCTATTATACCAGTTGGGGGTGGGGAGTATTAGTATAGATATGTGATCAAATCTCCATTGAATAAAGTATTGGTAAGCGAATAGTGTTGATCATGCACCGCACGTATGATTAGCCAGGCCGCATTGTATCTTGCCCAAGCCGATCACATGTTAAGCTAGTACTCACACACTTAGTCATTAGTAGTATTATTTCATTGGCATATTGTTCATTATTGTATTTCTTTCCAGTATTTCCTTATTGTCTATATATCTCTTGTATCTATTTTGTGCATCTTATTTATCCACAGCTATTTACTGTTACATAGTTTTTATCATGGATTAGAACTGCTGTTAGAGATGTACTCTGCTCCTTTCCTGACTGGATATATTTTTCCAGATGACACTGAGGAGTACCCTACCTATTATGGACCCCAGGATGTTGTGGGTTTAGATTCGGAGACCCTGGCTCAAAAGGGACTTATCCCAACTGAGACAATTGACCCTGGAGTGTAGCTTTGTAGTATGATAGTATTCTTTTGTACTGGATTTGTCTCCAGCTTATTTTTTGTTACTCTTCAGACTCATTGATGTATTATTTTAAACTCATGAGTTGTATGATGACTATTCTATTCTTTATCTGATTCGTGCTCATTTCTATCTTAGTTCTGTGATTGAGTATTCTATCATTATTGGTGGTTCATTACTTTAGATAGACTATCTAGAAAGCGTTCTACCGTCGATTCTGCGGCGTAGGCTGGGCGTTGTTTCCGACTAGTATCCTTATATCGGGTACGGGTCGTGACACATTTTTGGTGGTGGCCCATGCAGGTCTAGCTTCACAAGTATGTGATGTCGTGGTAGTGCGACAACTTAGTTGTACTACTGCGAGCCTGTAATAAGATATAGGTTATAGGCTGAGATACTCAATCACATCTAGGAAAATTGTTTTGATTCAACTATTCTCCTTTGACATTGATAGTTGATCCCTTAATCTGTCCTTTCCTTGATGTCTTACATCTTGTGCCATATTGATTATCATTTCATCTTTTTATGAGACATACTCAGAGATACTTGCGGAGGCACGCAAGGTTGAGCGGAATCTGGGTTTGAAGACCAAGAGAGACCGTGATTCTTTTCTGGGGGCCAACGGCAGTGCAGTATCTGCCAAACGTCCTCATTTCCAGTCCAGACCTTTCCAGCAGCCACAGCAGAACCAGACTCCAGCTAGAGCGCCTTTTCACCAGGCACCTCAGCAGTAGAGGCAGTTACAGCAGGCCCCATGCAACTTCTGCAAGAAGCCCGGCCACATCTGGGAAGTTTGCAGGAGGAGGCTAGGAGTTTGTTTGTATTGTGGTACTGAAGGACCTCAATCGAGGGAGTGTCCCCGTCGTGCAGTTCAAGAAGTAGCTCCAGCTCCGAGGACACAGACGAGACCACCTGCAGCACAGCCGAGGGAACCGCTTCCGACACAGCAACAGCATTTTGTCGAGCATCAACACCAGGGAGGTGCTCGATAGGGACGAGCGTTTGCTATGACCGTCGAAGAGGAGGAACCTACCGGAGATGTCATCGCAGGTTCTATTCTTCTTGATTCCATTCCAGCTTTAGCTTTGTTTGATAGTAGTGCTTCCCATAGTTTTGTATCTGTTTCTTTTGCTCTGAAGCATGGTTTGGTAGCTGAGTCTTTGCTTAGGACTTGCAAGATCATGACCGGGGGAGGCATTATCCTGGTTAATGATATTTACAAGGATCGAAGAGTTACTCTGGGAGGCCGGGAGTTGAGTGCGTGTCTACTTGTAATGCCACTTCCGAGCTACGATATTGTACTTGGGATGGATTGGTTGAGTAGGCATCGTGCTAGCATAGACGGTAGAGGAGGTAGAGTTTTGTTTGGTTCGCCAGGAGAGCCAGAGTTCGAGTTTGCTAGAGGAGCTGCGGAGCAGGGAGAAGGCATTATTTGTGGAGCTATGGTGGAAGACAAGGAGTTGCCGCATCCGTTGATAGCAGAATTCTTGGATGTGTTTCCTGAGGAATTGCCAGGATTGCCGCCAGATCGAGATGTTGAATTTTCTATAGATTTGGTGCCAGGTGCAGAACCAATTTCATAACATGTCTATAGAGTAAACAACAGCGAGCTGGTCGAGTTGAAGAAGCAGGTGGACGAATTGCAGGATAAGGGGTTTATCAGATCGAGTTCTTCACCATGGGGAGCCCCGGTGTTGTTTGTACCGAAGAAGGATGGATCGGTGTGTATGTGCATTGCTTACCGGGCTTTGAATAATCTCACTATCAAGAATAAGTATCCTTTGCCACGGATTGATGATCTGTTTGATCAGTTGAGTGGTGCGAAGGTATTTTCTAAGATAGATTTGAGATCAGGCTACCATCAGGTGAAGGTGAAGCCGGAGGACATACAGAAGACTGCTTTTAGAACTCGGTATGGTCAGTACGAGTTTATGGTGATACCGTTTGGTTTGACTAATGCACCGGCGGTATTTATGAACTTGATGAACAAGGTGTTCCACCAGTACCTTGACAAGTTCGTGGTGGTGTTCATCGACGACATACTTATATACTCGAGGACACCGGAGGAGCATGAGGAGCATTTGAGGATTGTGTTGGATGTGCTGAGGAAGGAGAAGCTGTATGGGAAGTTGTCCAAATGTGAGTTTTTCTTGGACAAAGTAGAATTCCTGGGGCATGTTGTGACTGGTGATGGTATTTTAGTGGATCCAAAGATGATTTCAGCAGTGGAATCTTGGAAGACTCCGAGTTCGGTAGCAGAGATCAGGAGTTTCTTGGGATTGGCAGGCTATTACAGGAAGTTTGTGCAAGATTTTTCGAGGATTGCCGAGCCGATGACCAAACTCACAAGGAAGGATGTGGAGTTTGTTTGGACGGAGGATTGCCAGGTTGCTTTTGAAGAGTTGAAGAAGTGGTTGACGTCTGCTCCTATTTTGACGTTGCCATCAGGGTCCGGAGGTTTCACTATTTATAGTGATGCATCGGGGAAGGGTTTAGGTTGTGTTCTTCAGCAGCATGGGAAAGTGATTGCCTATGCATCCAGGCAATTGCGTCCTCATGAAAAGAACTATCCTACCCATGATTTGGAGTTGGCAGCCGTCATCTTCGCTCTGAAGTTGTGGAAACATTATTTGTACGGAGAGCGTGTGGAGATCTTCACAGACCACAAAAGCTTGAAGTACGTTTTCACGCAGAAGGAGTTGAACATGAGGCAGCGTCGATGGTTGGAACTAATGAAGGATTTTGATATCTCTTTACAATATCATCCTGGGAAAGCCAATGTAGTTGCCGATGCTTTGAGCAGGTATCCGGTAGCTATGTTCTTAACGCATGATCAATATTTGTTGGAGGACTTGGAGAGCTTGGGCATTGAGGTGATTGTTCCTGGGTGTGTTATACAGATGTAAAGATTGCAGATACACTCATATTTGATGGACAAGATTAAGGCAGAACAGTATGATGATGTATCTTTGAGGAGTATCAGAGCTCAGGTGAGAGCAGGATTGGAGGATGATTTCACTATTTCAGAGGATGGATCTTTGAGACGTGGAGTTAGATTGTGTGTGCCTAGTGGGGAGTTGCATGAGGAGGTATTGCAGAAAGCGCATCGCTCTCAGTATTCCATACATCCAGATGCTAACAAGATGTATCGGGATATGCGAGAGAGTGTGTGGTGGTATGGCATGAAGAGGGAAGTGGCAAAGTTTGTATCTAGATGCTTAGTGTGCCAGCAAGTGAAAGCCGAGAGGCAGAGGCCAGGAGGGTTACTTCAGCCATTACCCATTCCAGAGTGGAAGTGGAAACACATTACTATAGATTTTGTGTCCGGACTTCCACAATCTCCAGGAGAAAAAGACGCAATTTGGGTCATTGTTGATAGGTTGACCAAGTCGGCCCACTTTTTGCCTTCAAGGTAGGTTTGTCTACGGAGAAGCTGGCAGAGATATATGTGAGGCAGATCGTTAGGATACATGGAGTTCCCGTCAGCATAGTCTCAGATCGGGATAGTCGTTTCACTTCTCATTTCTGGAGGAGTTTGCAGGAGAGTTTGGGCACTCAGCTCAATTTCAGTACAGCATATCATCCCCAGACAGATGGACAGTCTGAGCGGACTATCCAGACACTCGAGGATATGTTGCACACTTGTGTACTAGATTTCGGGGGTTCTTGGGAGGACCATCTCCATTTGGTAGAGTTTGCTTACAACAACAGTTACCAGGCCAGTATAGAGATGTCACCTTTTGAAGCTCTATATGGTCGGAGGTGTCGTACTCCTTTGTCTTGGGACGATGTTGGGAAGAGAGTTTTGTTTGGGCCAGAGATGGTTGTGGATGCAGCGGAGAAGGTTCAGTTGATCAGAGACAGACTTCGAGTGGCGCAGGACAGACAGCGGCATTGGGCCGATAGCCATCGAAGACCTTTGGAGTTCGAGGTATAGTTTAGATTTTGTTTGTGCTTGTTCTTGTTTGTTATAAATTAAGTTCTTAAGATGGTGTTTTGTTCTAGGTGGGTGGTTTGGTGTTTCTGAGGATTTCTCCGACACGAGGCACGATTCACTTCGTTGGAGGCAGAAAGCTTAGTCCGCGATTCATCGGACCTTTCACTATTCTAGAGAGGGTCGGTGCAGTTGCTTATAGACTAGACTTGCCACCTGCATTGGAGGGAGTGCACAATGTGTTTCATGTGTCACAGTTAAGACGATACGTGGCAGATCCTAGTCATGTATTGGATCACTCAGAGATAGAGGTGGGCCCTACTCTTAGCTATCCAGAGCAGCCAGTTGAGATTCTGGATCGGAGAGAGAAGGTGCTGAGGAATCAGACTATTCCCTTGGTGCGCGTTGCATGGAGGCATCACTCTCCGGGGGAGTCTACCTGGGAGAGAGAGGATGACATGCGAGAGCGTTATCCATATTTGTTTGTACCTTGAGGTATGTTATTTTTAAGTTATGTTCTATTCACTAATTAATTGTGATTCTTTAGTTCTATTCTGTGATTTTTCTGGGGGTAGTTTTCGTCTTTGAATTTCGAGGACGAAATTATTTTAAGGAGGGTAGACTTGTCACTACCACATTTTAGGAAAGAGTGTATTTTAGTAATTTTCTATTTAAGTAAATATTGTGCATGGTAAATAATTTTTGTTGTATTATTTAATTATTGTTAGATGATATTTAATTATTTTGAACTTATTTTAGTGGACCCAACTAGTTTAGTTTGGACCCATGGACCAACATGAATTAAATAGTTAGATTTGGCCCATTTAGAAAGCCCATGGTTAAGGAGATGGATTAAATTAATTAAATGATTAGACTAGAAGCTTTCTTCCTTAATTATTTCTTCATGAGAGGCCCCAAGGGGTACATTGGACATTTTATAATTGCTTGGGGAAGGGGGCATGGCCGGCCTATATTAGGGGGGAAAATTTCTCTCTCCTCTCATTCTTATTTCCAATCTAGATCTAGAATTTTCTACTACCAAATTCCCTCCATTCCTATTCCAATTCCCCACCAAATTCATCTCAAATTCTTTCTAATTCACCATTAGAAAGTTAAGAAGCAAGGATCTAGAAGGAGGAAGCAAGGATCTACAAAGAGGAGCAAGGATCTACAATTTGGAAGCAAGTTCATCTCAATTGGAGGTTTTATTGGGAATCCATCTCCCAATAGGTATAATTCAGTTTTTCCCATTTAAATAGCTTCTAAATCTGAGATTTAATCATGTAAAATTAACCTATATGTATGTACCACCCATAGGACTTTGTTTTGTGTTCATAGGAGACCCATGGAGAAAGTTATGGTACTTTTTGTGTCAATTTTGTTGGAATTCCGAATTTACATTTTGTTGTGTGTGTCAATTGATCCTATAGATCAATTGGACATGTGATTATGTATTTGGAGCTTGTGTCATATCCATATTGGGTATATGTGGTTCGTATCCCAACTATTTGGTGATACATGTCATTTTGGGAGTTTTCCCTCCGACACGGGACTTTGAACATGTCGTATTTTGACACGGACACATAGATCTACTTTTGACACTTTGATTTGTTTATAAATATTATTTGTGACTTGATTGTGTCCTTCGGGGTACAATTGGTTGTGTGTTGGACTCGTGTCGCATGCGTATCCTAGATCTAGTGGGATACGGTGGGATACTCTCCAATTTGGTATGTTTTTGGTAGATCTAACTATTTATGCTTTAAATTCTTTATTTATAATTAGTAAATATATAAAGATATTATATATTCATTTTAGTGTATTTATTATGATATTGTAGCATAGATCTATATATTTCTATGTGTTCTAATATGATGTATAAATATATATATATGTAGCTTCTTGCATGCAATTATATATGTACTTATGTTAAATATATATATATATTATACATAAATGTTTTATAAAATATATTTATGTGTTTAAATGTGTAATTATATTATTTATAATTATTATATAATTATTTGTATATTAATGAATGTATTTTTATGTGTGCTTCTAGCCATGTAAAATACGTACATATGTGCATGTGTTTGGTATTTTAATTTTGTAAGTTTATATGTATGTATATATAAGTATATAGTTATTAAATTGTTTATATATATATATGCATTTTGATTTATATATCTATATATATAGGTGTTTTTGTGAGGTATAATACTAATAGTAATATATTATATTATTTGTATAAATATTGGTTTGTATATACTTTATATTAGAGTGTATATTATTTATACTTTGTGTGGGTACTAATTGGGATCAAGACCTTGATTCCTAATTGTGTATTTTTATTCTATATTATTTATATAGATGTCTTGTGAGGATGAACTTGGTTTGACCATGTTTGACTTTAGTTGACTTTAGAGTTGACCATAGTTGACTTTAGACTTAGAATTGATTTATTGACCTAGAAGTTGACTAGTTTGACTTGTTCTCTTTCCGGGACCTTGTATTAATGTGGTATTCTATATCTAAGTTTTCGAGGTACCGAGTCAGACATCTGTGAGACTGTTCTTTGGACTTCAGGCGAGTACATTCTCTGATAGTTTCTCATTTATGATATCCTCTATGTTCGTTGTATCTAGTGTAGATATACATGTTTCTCTTGACACTATGGTTACACGGATTGGTATATCCGGATCTCGTCATGAGATGTTATTCCTTGGTATATGGTGTATATGGTGCAAGTATTGTTTCATTGGTTATCTTGTATATGTACATACACCGATTTTCGGAAGGAGTCGCTCTCTTCTTGGGGAATCTAGTACCATAGCATACCGTGATTGGATCTATTATACCAGTTGGGGGTGGGGAGTATTAGTATAGATATGTGATCAAATCCCCATTGAATAAAGTATTGGTAAGCGAATAGTGTTGATCATGCACCGCACGTATGATTAGCCAGGCCGCATTGTATCTTGCCCAAGCCGATCACATGTTAAGCTAGTACTCACACACTTAGTCATTAGTACTATTGTTTCATTGGCATATTGTTCATTATTGTATTTCTTTCCAGTATTTCCTTATTGTCTATATATCTCTTGTATCTATTTTGTGCATCTTGTTTATCCACAGCTATTTACTGTTACATAGTTTTTATCATGGATTAGAACTGCTGTTAGAGGTGTACTCTGCTCCTTTCCTGACTGGATATATTTTTCCAGATAACACTGAGGAGTTCCCTACCTATTATGGACCCCAGGATGTTGTGGGTTTAGATTCGGAGACCCTGGCTCAAGAGGGACTTATCCCAACTGAGACAATTGACCCTGGAGTGTAGCTTTGTAGTATGATAGTATTCTTTTGTACTGGATTTGTCTCCAGCTTATTTTTGTTACTCTTCAGACTCATTGATGTATTATTTTAAACTCATGAGTTGTATGATGACTATTCTATTCTTTATCTGATTCGTGCTCATTTCTATCTTAGTTCTGTGATTGAGTATTCTATCATTATTGGTGGTTCATTACTTTAGATAGACTATCTAGACAGCGTTCTACCGTCGATTCTGCGGCGTAGGCTGGGCGTTGTTTCCGACTAGTATCCTTATATTGGGTACGGGTCGTGACATATTTTTGGTGGTGGCCCATGCAGGTCTAGCTTCACAAGTATGTGATGTCGTGGTAGTGCGATAACTTAGTTGTACTACTGCGAGCCTGTAATAAGATATAGGATATAGGCTGAGATACTCAATCACATCTAGAAAAATTCTTTTGATTCAACTATTCTCCTTTGACATTGATAGTTGATCCCTTAATCTGTCCTTTCCTTGATGTCTTACATCTTGTGCCATATTGATTATCATTTCGTCTTTTTATGAGACATACTCGGAGATACTTGCGGAGGCACGCAAGGTTGAGCGGGATCTGGGTTTGAAGACCAAGAGAGACCGTGATTCTTTTCTGGGGGCCAACGGCAGTGCAGTATCTGCCAAACGTCCTTATTTCCAGTCCAGACCTTTCCAGCAGCCACAGCAGAACCAGACTCCAGCTAGAGCGCCTTTTCACCAGGCACCTCAGCAGCAGAGGCAGTTACAGCAGGCCCCATTCAACTTCTGCAAGAAGCCCGGCCACATCTGGGAAGTTTGCAGTAGGAGGCTAGGAGTTTGTTTATATTGTGGTACTGAAGGACATCAATCGAGGGAGTGTCCCCGTCGTGCAGTTCAAGAAGCAGCTCCAGCTCCGAGGACACAGAAGAGACCACCTGCAGCACAGCCGAGGGAACCGCTTCCAACACAGCAACAGCGTTTTGTCCAGCATCAACACCAGGGAGGTACTCGATAGGGACGAGCGTTTGCCATGACCGTCGAAGAGGAGGAACCTACCGGAGATGTCATCGCAGGTTCTATTCTTCTTGATTCCATTCCAGCTTTAGCTTTGTTTGATAGTGGTGCTTCCCATAGTTTTGTATCTGTTTCTTTTGCTCTGAAGCATGGTTTGGTAGCTGAGTCTTTGCTTAAGACTTGCAAGATCATGAACGGGGGAGGCATTATCCTGGTTAATGATATTTGCAAGGATCGAAGAGTTACTCTGGGAGGCCGGGAGTTGACTGCGTGTCTACTTGTAATGCCACTTCCGAGCTACGACATTGTACTTGGGATGGATTGGTTGAGTAGGCACCGTGCTAGCATAGACGGTAGAGGAGGTAGAGTTTTGTTTGGTTCGCCAGGAGAGCCAGAGTTCGAGTTTGCTAGAGGAGCTGCGGAGCAGGAAGAAGGCATTATTTATGGAGCTATGGTGGAAGACAAGGAGTTGCCGCATCCGTTGATAGCAGAATTCTTGGATGTGTTTCCTGAGGAATTGCCAGGATTGCCGCCAGATCGAGATGTTGAATTTTCTATAGATTTGGTGCCAGGTGCAGAACCAATTTCGTAACATGTCTATAGAGTAAACAACAGCGAGCTGGTCGAGTTGAAGAAGCAGGTGGACGAATTGCAGGATAAGGGGTTTATCAGATCGAGTTCTTCACCATGGGGAGCCCCGGTGTTGTTTGTACCGAAGAAGGATGGATCGGTGCGTATGTGCATTGATTACAGGGCTTTGAATAATCTCACTATCAAGAATAAGTATCCTTTGCCACGGATTGATGATCTATTTGATCAGTTGAGTGGTGGGAAGGTATTTTCTAAGATAGATTTGAGATCAGGCTACCATCAGGTGAAGGTGAAGCCGGAGGACATACCGAAGACTGCTTTTAGAACTCGGTATGGTCAGTACGAGTTTATGGTGATACCGTTTGGTTTGACTAATACACCGACGGTATTTATGAACTTGATGAACAAGGTGTTCCACCAGTACCTTGACAAGTTCATGGTGGTGTTCATCGACGACATACTTATATACTCGAGGACACCGGAGGAGCATGAGGAGCATTTGAGGATTGTGTTGGATGTGCTGAGGAAGGAGAAGCTGTATGGGAAGTTGTCCAAATGTGAGTTTTTCTTGGACAAAGTAGAATTCTTGGGGCATGTTGTGACTGGTGATGGTATTTCAGTGGATCCAAAGAAGATTTCAGCAGTGGAATCTTGGAAGACTCCGAGTTCGGTAGCAGAGATCAGGAGTTTCTTGGGATTGGCAGGCTATTACAGGAAGTTTGTGCAAGATTTTTCGAGGATTGTCGAGCCGATGACCAAACTCACAAGGAAGGATGTGGAGTTTGTTTGGACGGAGGATTGCTAGGTTGCTTTTGAAGAGTTGAAGAAGAGGTTGACGTCTGCTCCTATTTTGACGTTGCCATCAGGGTCCGGAGGTTTCACTATTTATAGTGATGCATCGGGGAAGGGTTTAGGTTGTGTTCTTTTGCAGCATGGAAAAATGATTGCCTATGCATCCAGGCAATTGCGTCCTCATGAAAAGAACTATCCTACCCATGATTTGGAGTTGGCAGCCGTCATCTTCGCTCTGAAGTTGTGGAAACATTATTTGTACGGAGAGCGTGTGGAGATCTTCACAGACCACAAAAGCTTGAAGTACGTTTTCACGCAGAAGGAGTTGAACATGAGGCAGCGTCAATGGTTGGAACTAATGAAGGATTTTGATATCTCTTTACAATATCATCCTGGGAAAGCCAATGTAGTTGCCGATGCTTTGAGCAGGTATCCGGTAGCTATGTTCTTAACGCATGATCAATATTTGTTGGAGGACTTGGAGAGCTTGGGCATTGAGGTGATTGTTCCTGGGTATGTTATGCAGATGTGAAGATTGCAGATACACTCAGATTTGATGGACAGGATTAAGGCAGCACAGTATGATGATGTATCTTTGAGGAGTATCAGAGCTCAGGTGAGAGCAGGATTGGAGGATGATTTCACTATTTCAGAGGATGGATCTTTGAGACATGGAGTTAGATTGTGTGTGCCTAGTGGGGAGTTGCATGAGGAGGTGTTGCAGGAAGCGCATCGCTCTCTGTATTCCATACATCCAGGTGCTAACAATATGTATCGGGATATGCGAGAGAGTGTGTGGTGGTATGGCATGAAGAGGGAAGTGGCACAGTTTGTATCTAGATGCTTAGTGTGCCAGCAGGTGAAAGCCGAGAGGCAGAGGCCAGGAGGGTTACTTCAGCCATTACCCATTCCAGAGTGGAAGTGGAAACACATTACTCTGGATTTTGTGTCCGGACTTCCACGATCTCCAGGAGGAAAAGATGCGATTTGGGTCATTGTTGATAGGTTGACCAAGTCGGTCCACTTTTTGCCTTTCAAGGTGGGTTTGTCTACGGAGAAGCTGGCAGAGATATATGTGAGACAGATTATTAGGATACATGGAGTTCGCGTCAGCATAGTCTCAGATCGGGATAGTCGTTTCACTTCTCATTTCTGGAGGAGTTTGCAGGAGAGTTTGGGCACTCAGCTCAATTTCAGTACTGCATATCATCCCCAGACAGATGGGCAGTCTGAGCGGACTATCCAGACTCTCGAGGATATGTTGCACACTTGTGTATTAGATTTTGGGGGTTATTGGGCGGACCATCTCCATTTGGTAGAGTTTGCTTACAACAACAGTTACCAGGCCAGTATAGAGATGTCACCTTTTGAAGCTCTATATGGTCGGAGGTGTCGTACTCCTTTGTCTTGGGACGATGTTGGGGAGAGAGTTTTGCTTGGGCCAGAGATGGTTGTGGATGCAGCGGAGAAGGTTCAGTTGATCAGAGACAGATTCGAGTGGCACAGGACAGACAGCGGCATTGGGCCGATAGCCATCGGAGACCTTTGGAGTTCGAGGTATAGTTTAGATTTTGTTTGTGCTTGTTCTTGTTTGTTATAAATTAAGTTCTTAAGATGGTATTTTGTTCTAGGTGGGTGTTTTGGTGTTTCTGAGGATTTCTCTGACACGAGGCACGATTCGCTTCGGTGGAGGCGGAAAGCTTAGTCCGCGATTCATCGGACCTTTCACTATTCTAGAGAGGGTCGGTGCAGTTGCTTATAGACTAGACTTGCCACCTGCATTGGAGGGATTGCACAATGTGTTTCATGTGTCGCAGTTGAGACGATACGTGGCAGATCCTAGTCATGTATTGGATCACTCAGAGATAGAGGTGGGCCCTACTCTTAGCTATCCAGAGCAGCCAGTTGAGATTCTGGATCGGAGAGAGAAGGTGCTGAGGAACCAGACTATTCCCTGGGTGCGCGTCGCATGGAGGCATCACTCTCCGGGGGAGTCTACCTGGGAGAGAGATGATGACATGCGAGAGCGTTATCCATATTTGTTTGTACCTTGAGGTATGTTATTTTTAAGTTATGTTCTGTTCACTAATTAATTGTGATTCTTTAGTTCTATTCTGTGATTTTTCTGGGGGTAGTTTTCGTCTTTGAATTTTGAGGACAAAATTATTTTAAGGAGGGTAGACTTGTCACTACCACATTTTAGGAAAGAGGGTATTTTAGTAATTTTCTATTTAAGTAAATATTGTGCATGGTAAATAATTTTTATTGTATTATTTAATTATTGTTAGATGATATTTAATTATTTTGGACTTATTTTAGTGGACCCAACTAGTTTAGTTTGGACCCATGGACCAACATGAATTAAATAGTTAGATTTGGCCCATTTAGAAAGCCCATGGTTAAGGAGATGGATTAAATTAATTAAATGATTAGACTAGAAGCTTTCTTCCTTAATTATTTCTTCATGAGAGGCCCCAAGGGGTACATTGGAGATTTTACAATTGCTTGGGGAAGGGGGCATGGCCGGCCTATATTAGAGGGGGGAAATTTCTCTCTCCTCTCATTCTCATTTCCAATCTAGATCTAGAATTTCCCACTACCAAATTCTCTCCATTCCCATTCTAATTCCCCACCAAATTCATCCCAAATTCTTTCCAATTCACCATTAGAAAGTTGAGAAGCAAGGATCTAGAAGGAGGAAGCAAGGATCTACAAAGAGGAGCAAGGATCTACAATTTGGAAGCAAGTTCATCTCAATTGGAGGTTTTATTGAGAATCCATCTCTCAATAGGTATAATTCAGTTTTTTCTATTTAAATAGCTTCTAAATCTGAGATTTAATCATGTAAAATTAACCTATATGTATGTACCACCCATAGGACTTTGTTTTGTGTTCATAGGAGACCCATAGAGAAAGTTATGGTGCTTTTTGTGTCAATTTTGTTGGAATTCCGAATTTACATTTTGTTGTGTGTGTCAATTGATCCTATAGATTAATTGGGCATGTGATTATGTGTTTGGAGCTTGTGTCGTATCCATATTGGGTACATATGGTTCGTATCCCAACTATTTGGTGATACATGTCATTTTGGGAGTTTTCCCTCCGACACGGGACTTTGAACATTTCGTATTTGACACGGACACATAGATCTACTTTTGACACTTTGATTTGTTTATAAATATTATTTGTGACGTGTTTGTGTCCTTCGGGGTGCAATTGGTTGTGTGTTGGACTCGTGTCGCATGCGTATCCTAGACCTAGTGGGATACGGTGGAATACTCTCCAATTTGGTGTGTTTATGTGTAGATCTAACTATTTATGCTTTAAATTCTTCATTTATAATTAGTAAATATATATAGATATTATATATTCATTTTAGGGTATTTATTATGATGTTGTAGCATAGATCTATATATTTCTATGTGTTCTAATGTGATGTATAAATATATATATATATGTAGCTTCGTGCATGCAATTATATATGTACTTATGTTAAATATATATATATTATACTTAAATGTTTTATAAAATATATTTATGTGTTTAAATGTGTAATTATATTATTTATAATTATTATATAATTATTTGTATATTAATGAATGTATTTTTATGTGTGCTTCTAGCCATGTAAAATACGTACATATGTGCATGTGTTTGGTATTTTAATTTTGTAAGTTTATATGTATGTATATATAAGTATATAGTTATTAAATTGTTTATATATATATATGCATTTTGATTTATATATCTATATTTATAGGTGTTTTTGTGAGGTATAATACTAATAGTAATATATTATATTATTTGTATAAATATTGGTTTGTATATACTTTATATTAGAGTGTATATTATTTATACTTTGTGTGGGTACCAATTGGGATCAAGACCTTGATTCCTAATTATGTATTTTTATTCTATATTATTTGTATAAATGTATTGTGAGGATGAACTTGGTTTGACCATGTTTGATTTTAGTTGACTTTAGAGTTGACCATAGTTGACTTTTGACTTAGAATTGATTTATTGACCTAGAAGTTGAGTAGTTTGACTTATTCTCTTTCCGGGACCTTGTATTAATGTGGTATTCTATATCTAGGTTTTCGAGGTACCGAGTCAGACATCTGTGAGACTGTTCTTTGGACTTCAGGCGAGTACATTCTCTGATAGTTTCTCATTTATGATATCCTCTATGTTCGTTGTATCTAGTGTAGATATACATGTTTCTCTTGACACAATGGTTACACGGATTGGTATATCCGGATCTCGTCATGAGATGTTATTCCTTGGTATATGGTGTATATGGTGCAAGTATTATTTCATTGGTTATCTTGTACATATACAGACACCGATTTTCGGAAGGAGTCGCTCTCTTCTTGGAGAATCTAGTGCCATAGCATACCGTGGTTGGATCTATTATACCAGTTGGGGGTGGGGAGTATTAGTATAGATATGTGATCAAATCCCCATTGAATAAAGTATTGGTAAGCGAATAGTGTTGATCATGCACCGCACGTATGATTAGCCAGGCCGCATTGTATCTTGCCCAAGCCGATCACATGTTAAGCTAGTACTCACACACTTAGTCATTAGTAGTATTGTTTCATTGGCATATTGTTCATTATTGTATTTCTTTCCAATATTTTCTTATTGTCTATATATCTCTTGTATCTATTTTGTGCATCTTGTTTATCCACAGCTATTTACTGTTATATAGTTTTTAACATGGATTAGAACTGCTGTTAGAGATGTACTCTGCTCCTTTCCTGACAGGATATATTTTTCCAGATGACACTGAGGAGTACCCTACCTATTATGGACCCCAGGATGTTGTGGGTTTAGATTCGGAGACCCTGGCTCAAGAGGGACTTATCCCAACTGAGACAATTGACCCTGGAGTGTAGCTTTGTGGTATGATAGTATTCTTTTGTACTGGATTTGTCTCCAGCTTATTTTTGTTACTCTTCAGACTCATTGATGTATTATTTTAAACTCATGAGTTGTATGATGACTATTCTATTCTTTATCTGATTCGTGCTCATTTCTATCTTAGTTCTGTGATTGAGTACTCTATCATTATTGGTGGTTCATTACTTTAGATAGACTATCTAGACAGCGTTCTACCGTCGATTCTGCGGCGTAGGCTGGTCGTTGTTTCCGACTAGTATCCTTATATCGGGTACGGGTCGTGACACATTTTTGGTGGTGGCCCATGCAGGTCTAGCTTCACAAGTATGTGATGTCGTGGTAGTGCGACAACTTAGTTGTACTACTGTGAGCCTTTAATAAGATATAGGATATAGGCTGAGATACTCAATCACATCTAGGAAAATTCTTTTGATTCAACTATTCTCCTTTGACATTGATAGTTGATCCCTTAATCTGTCCTTTCCTTGATGTCTTACATCTTGTGCCATATTGATTATCATTTCGTCTTTTTATGAGACATACTCGGAGATACTTGCGGAGGCACGCAAGGTTGAGCGGGATCTGGATTTGAAGACCAAGAGAGACCATGATTCTTTTCTGGGGGCCAACGGCAGTGCAGTATCTGCCAAACGTCCTCATTTCCAGTCCAGACCTTTCCAGTAGCCACAGCAGAACCAGACTCCAGCTAGAGCGCCTTTTCACCAGGCACCTCAGCAGCAGAGGCAGTTACAGCAGGCCCCATGCAACTTCTGCAAGAAGCCCGGCCACATCTGGGAAGTTTGTAGGAGGAGGCTAGGAGTTTGTTTGTATTGTGGTACTGAAGGACATCAATCGAGGGAGTGTCCCCATTGTGCAGTTCAAGAAGCAGCTCCAGCTCCGAGGACACAGATGAGACCACCTGCAGCACAGCCGAGGGAACCGCTTCCGATACAGCAACAGCGTTTTGTCCAGCATCAACACCAGGGAGGTGCTCGATAGGGACGAGCGTTTGCTATGACCGTCGAAGAGGAGGAACCTACCGGAGATGTCATCGCAGGTTCTATTCTTCTTGATTCCATTCCAGCTTTAGCTTTGTTTGATAGTGGTGCTTCCCATAGTTTTGTATCTGTTTCTTTTGCTCTGAAGTATGGTTTGGTAGCTGAGTCTTCGCTTAGGACTTGCAAGATCATGACCGGGGGAGGCATTATCCTGGTTAATGATATTTGCAAGGATCGGAGAGTTACTCTGGGAGGCCGGGAGTTGAGTCCGTGTCTACTTGTAATGCCACTTCCGAGCTACGACATTGTACTTGGGATGGATTGATTGAGTAGGCACCGTGCTAGCATAGACGGTAGAGGAGGTAGAGTTTTATTTGGTTCGCCAGGAGAGCCAGAGTTCGAGTTTGCTAGAGGAGCTGCGGAGCAGGGAGAAGGCATTATTTGTGGAGCTATGGTGAAAGACAAGGAGTTGCCGCATCCGTTGATAGCAGAATTCTTGGATGTGTTTCCTGAGGAATTGCCAGGATTGCCGCCAGATCGAGATGTTGAATTTTCTATAGATTTGGTGCCAGGTGCAGAACCAATTTCGTAACATGTCTATAGAGTAAACAACAGCGAGCTGGTCGAGTTGAAGAAGCAGGTGGACGAATTACAGGATAAGGGGTTTATCAGATCGAGTTCTTAACCATGGGGAGCCCCGGTATTGTTTTTACCGAAGAAGGATGGATCGGTGCGTATGTGCATTGATTACAGGACTTTGAATAATCTCACTATCAAGAATAAGTATCCTTTGCCACGGATTGATGATCTGTTTGATCATTTGACTGGTGCGATGGTATTTTCTAAGATAGATTTGAGATCAGGCTACCATCAGGTGAAGGTAAAGCCGGAGGACATATCGAAGACTGCTTTTAGAACTCGGTATGGTCAGTACGAGTTTATGGTGATACCGTTTGGTTTGACTAATGCACCGGCGGTATTTATGAACTTGATGAACAAGGTGTTCCACCAGTACCTTGACAAGTTCGTGGTGGTGTTCATCGACGACATACTTATATACTCGAGGACACCGGAGGAGCATGAGGAGCATTTGAGGATTGTGTTGGATGTGCTGAGGAAGGAGAAGCTGTATGGGAAGTTGTCCAAATGTGAGTTTTTCTTGGACAAAGTAGAATTCTTGGGGCATGTTGTGACTGGTGATGGTATTTCAGTGGATCCAAGGAAGATTTCAGCAATGGAATCTTGGAAGACTCCGAGTTCGGTAGCAGAGATCAGGAGTTTCTTGGGATTGGCAGGCTATCACAGGAAGTTTGTGCAAGATTTTTCGAGGATTGTCGAGCCGATGACCAAACTCACAAGGAAGGATATGGAGTTTATTTGGACGGAGGATTGCCAGGTTGCTTTTGAAGAGTTGAAGAAGAGGTTGACGTCTGCTCCTATTTTGACGTTGCCATCAGGGTCCGGAGGTTTCACTATTTATAGTCATGCATCGGGGAAGGGTTTAGGTTGTGTTCTTCAGCAGCATGGGAAAGTGATTGCCTATGCATCCAGGCAATTGCGTCCTCATGAAAAGAACTATCCTACCCATGATTTGGAGTTGGCAGCCGACATCTTCGCTCTGAAGTTGTGGAAACATTATTTGTACGGAGAGCGTGTGGAGAGATCTTCACAGACCATAAAAGCTTGAAGTACGTTTTCACGCAGAAGGAGTTGAACATGAGGCAGCGTCGATGGTTGGAACTAATGAAGGATTTTGATATCTCTTTACAATATCATCCTGGGAAAGCCAATGTAGTTGCCGATGCTTTGAGCAGGTATCCGGTAGCTATGTTCTTAACGCATGATCAATATTTGTTGGAGGACTTGGAGAGCTTGGGCATTGAGGTGATTGTTCCTGGGTGTGTTATGCAGATGTAAAGATTGCAGATACACTCAGATTTGATGGACAGGATTAAGGCAGCACAGTATGATGATGTATCTTTGAGGAGTATCAGAGTTCAGGTGAGAGCATGATTGGAGGATGATTTCACTATTTCAGAGGATGGATCTTTGAGACATGGAGTTAGATTGTGTGTGCCTAGTGGGGAGTTACGTGAGGAGGTATTGCAGGAAGCGCATCGCTCTCAGTATTCCATACATCCAGGTGCTAACAAGATGTATCGGGATATGCGAGAGAGTGTGTGGTGGTATGGCATGAAGAGCGAAGTGGCACAGTTTATATCTAGATGCTTAGTGTGCCAGCAGGTGAAAGCCGAGAGGCAGAGGCCAGGAGGGTTACTTCAGCCATTACCCATTCCAGAGTGGAAGTAGAAATACATTACTATGGATTTTGTGTCCGGACTTCCACAATCTCTAGGAGGAAAAGACGCGATTTGGGTCATTGTTGATAGGTTGACCAAGTCGGCCCACTTTTTGCCTTTCAAGGTAGGTTTGTCTACGGAGAAGCTGGCAGAGATATATGTGAGGCAGATCGTTAGGATAAATGGAGTTCCCGTCAGCATAGTCTCATATCGGGATGGTCGTTTCACTTCTCATTTCTGGAGGAGTTTGCAGGAGAGTTTGGGCACTCAGCTCAATTTCAGTACAGCATATCATCCCCAGACAGATGGGCAGTCTGAGCGGACTATCCAGACTCTAGAGGATATGTTGTACACTTGTGTACTAGATTTCGGGGGTTCTTGGGAGGACCATCTCCATTTGGTAGAGTTTGCTTACAACAACAGTTACCAGGCCAGTATAGAGATGTCACCTTTTGAAGCTCTATATGGTCGGAGGTGTCGTACTCCTTTGTCTTGGGACGATGTTGGGGAGAGAGTTTTGCTTGGGCCAGAGATGGTTGTGGATGCAGCGGAGAAGGTTCAGTTGATCAGAGACAGACTTCGAGTGGCGCAGGACAGACAGCGGCATTGGGCCGATAGCCATCGGAGACCTTTGGAGTTCAAGGTATAGTTTAGATTTTGTTTGTGCTTGTTCTTGTTTGTTATAAATTAAGTTCTTAAGATGGTATTTTGTTCTAGGTGGGTGGTTTGGTGTTTCTGAGGATTTCTCCGACACGAGGCACGATTCGCTTCGGTGGAGGCGGAAAGCTTAGTCCGTGATTCATCGGACCTTTCACTATTCTAGAGAGGGTCGGTGCAGTTGCTTATAGACTAGACTTGCCACCTGCATTGGAAGGAGTGCACAATGTGTTTCATGTGTCGCAGTTGAGACGATACGTGGCAGATCCTAGTCATGTATTGGATCACTCAGAGATAGAGGTGGGCCCTACTCTTAGCTATCCAGAGCAGCCAGTTGAGATTCTAGATCGGAAAGAGAAGGTGCTGAGGAACCAGACTATTCCCTTGGTGCGCGTCGCATGGAGGCATCACTCTCCGGGGGAGTCTACCTGGGAGAGAGAGGATGACATGCGAGAGCGTTATCCATATTTGTTTGTACCTTGAGGTATGTTATTTTTAAGTTATGTTCTGTTCACTAATTAATTATGATTCTTTAGTTCTATTCTGTGATTTTTCTGGGGGTAGTTTTCGTCTTTGAATTTCGAGGACGAAATTATTTTAAGGAGGGTAGACTTGTCACTACCACATTTTAGGAAAGAGTGTATTTTAGTAATTTTCTATTTAAGTAAATATTATGCATGGTAAATAATTTTTGTTGTATTATTTAATTATTGTTAGATGATATTTAATTATTTTGAACTTATTTTAGTGGACCCAACTAGTTTAGTTTGGACCCATGGACCAACATGAATTAAATAGTTAGATTTGGCCCATTTAGAAAGCCCATGGTTAAGGAGATGGATTAAATTAATTAAATTATTAGACTAGAAGCTTCCTTCCTTAATTATTTCTTCATGAGAGGCCCCAAGGGGTACATTGGACATTTTACAATTGCTTGGGGAAGGGGGCATGGCCGGCCTATATTAGAGGGGAGGAATCTCTCTCTCCTCTCATTCTCATTTCCAATCTAGATCTAGAATTTTTCACTACCTAATTCCCTCCATTCCCATTCTAATTCTCCACCAAATTCATCCCAAATTCTTTCCAATTCACCATTAGAAAGTTGAGAAGCAAGGATCTAGAAGGAGGAAGCAAGGATCTACAAAGAGGAGCAAGGATCTACAATTTGGAAGCAAGTTCATCTCAATTGGAGGTTTTATTGGGAATCCATCTCCCAATAGGTATAATTCAGTTTTTTCCATTTAAATAGCTTCTAAATCTGAGATTTAATCATGTAAAATTAACCTATATGTATGTACCACCCATAGGACTTTGTTTTGTGTTCATAGGAGACCCATGGAGAAAGTTATGGTGCTTTTTGTGTCAATTTTGTTGGAATTCCGAATTTACATTTTGTTGTGTGTGTCAATTGATCCTATAGATCAATTGGACATGTAATTATGTGTTTGGAGCTTGTGTCGTATCCATATTGGGTACATGTGGTTCGTATCCCAACTATTTGGTGATACATGTTATTTTGGAAGTTTTCCCTCCGACACGGGACTTTGAACATGTCGTATTTTGACACGGACACATAGATCTACTTTTGACACTTTGATTTGTTTATAAATATTATTTGTGACTTGATTGTGTCCTTCGGGGTACAATTGGTTGTGTGTTGGACTCGTGTCGCATGCGTATCCTAGATCTAGTGGGATACGGTGGGATACTCTCCAATTTGGTATGTTTTTGGTAGATCTAACTATTTATGCTTTAAATTCTTTATTTATAATTAGTAAATATATAAAGATATTATATATTCATTTTAGTGTATTTATTATGATATTGTAGCATAGATCTATATATTTCTATGTGTTCTAATATGATGTATAAATATATATATATGTAGCTTCTTGCATGCAATTATATATGTACTTATGTTAAATATATATATATATTATACATAAATGTTTTATAAAATATATTTATGTGTTTAAATGTGTAATTATATTATTTATAATTATTATATAATTATTTGTATATTAATGAATGTATTTTTATGTGTGCTTCTAGCCATGTAAAATACGTACATATGTGCATGTGTTTGGTATTTTAATTTTGTAAGTTTATATGTATGTATATATAAGTATATAGTTATTAAATTGTTTATATATATATATGCATTTTGATTTATATATCTATATATATAGGTGTTTTTGTGAGGTATAATACTAATAGTAATATATTATATTATTTGTATAAATATTGGTTTGTATATACTTTATATTAGAGTGTATATTATTTATACTTTGTGTGGGTACCAATTGGGATCAAGACCTTGATTCCTAATTGTGTATTTTTATTCTATATTATTTATATAGATGTCTTGTGAGGATGAACTTGGTTTGACCATGTTTGACTTTAGTTGACTTTAGAGTTGACCATAGTTGACTTTTGACTTAGAATTGATTTATTGACCTAGAAGTTGACTAGTTTGACTTGTTCTCTTTCCGGAACCTTGTATTAATGTGGTATTCTATATCTAGGTTTTCGAGGTATCGAGTCAGACATCTGTGAGACTGTTCTTTGGACTTCAGGCGAGTACATTCTCTGATAGTTTCTCATTTATGATATCCTCTATGTTCGTTGTATCTAGTGTAGATATACATGTTTCTCTTGACACTATGGTTACACGGATTGGTATATCCGGATCTCGTCATGAGATATTATTCCTTGGTATATGGTGTATATGGTGCAAGTATTGTTTCATTGGTTATCTTGTACATGTACAGACACCGATTTTCGGAAGGAGTCGCTCTCTTCTTGGGGAATCTAGTGCCATAGCATACCGTGGTTGGATCTATTATACCAATTGGGGGTGGGGAATATTAGTATAGATATGTGATCAAATCCCCATTGAATAAAGTATTGGTAAGCGAATAGTGTTGATCATGCACCGCACGTATGATTAGCCAGGCCGTATTGTATCTTGCCCAAGCCGATCACATGTTAAGCTAGTACTCACACACTTAGTCATTAGTAGTATTGTTTCATTGGCATATTGTTCATTATTGTATTTCTTTCCAGTATTTCCTTATTATCTATATATCTCTTGTATCTATTTTGTGCATCTTGTTTATCCACAGCTATTTACTGTTACATAGTTTTTATTATGGATTAGAACTGCTGTTAGAGATGTACTCTGCTCCTTTCCTGACTGGATATATTTTTTCAGATGACACTGAGGAGTACCTTACCTATTATGGACCCCAGGATGTTGTGGGTTTAGATTCGGAGACCCTGGCTCAAGAGGGACTTATCCCAACTGAGACAATTGACCCTGGAGTGTAGCTTTGTAGTATGATAGTATTCTTTTGTACTGGATTTGTCTTCAGCTTATTTTTGTTACTCTTCAGACTCATTGATGTATTATTTTAAACTCATGAGTTGTATGATGACTATTCTATTCTTTATCTGATTCGTGCTCATTTTTATCTTAGTTCTGTGATTGAGTATTCTATCATTATTGGTGGTTCATTACTTTAGATAGACTATCTAGAAAGCGTTCTACCGTCGATTCTGCGGCGTAGGCTGGGCGTTGTTTCCGACTAGTATCCTTATATCGGGTACGGGTCGTGACACATTTTTGGTGGTGGCCCATGCAAGTCTAGCTTCACAAGTATGTGATATCGTGGTAGTGCGACAACTTAGTTGTACTACTGTGAGCCTGTAATAAGATATAGGATATAGGCTGAGATACTCAATCACATCTAGGAAAATTCTTTTGATTCAACTATTCTCCTTTGACATTGATAGTTGATCCCTTAATCTGTCCTTTCCTTGATGTCTTACATCTTGTGCCATATTGATTATCATTTCGTCTTTTTATGAGACATACTCGGAGATACTTGCGGAGGCACGCAAGGTTGAGCGGGATCTGGGTTTCAAGACCAAGAGAGACCGTGATTCTTTTCTGGGGGCCAACGGCAGTGCAGTATCTGCCAAACGTCCTCATTTCCAGTCCAGACCTTTCCAGCAGCCACAGCAGAACCAGACTCCAGCTAGAGCGCCTTTTCACCCGGCACCTCAGCAGCAGAGGCAGTTACAGCAGGCCCCATGCAACTTCTGCAAGAAGCCCGACCACATCTGGGAAGTTTGCAGGAGGAGGCTAGGAGTTTATTTGTATTGTGGTACTGAAGGACATCAATCGAGGGAGTGTCCCCGTCGTGCAGTTCAAGAAGCAGCTCCAGCTCCGAGGACACAGACGAGACCACCTGCAGCACAGCCGAGGGAACCGCTTCCGACACAGCAACAGCGTTTTGTCCAGCATAAACACCAGGGAGGTGCTCGATAGGGACGAGCGTTTGCTATGACCGTCGAAGAGGAGGAACCTACCGGAGATGTCATCGCAGGTTCTATTCTTCTTGATTCCATTCCAGCTTTAGTTTTGTTTGATAGTGGTACTTCCCATAGTTTTGTATCTGTTTCTTTTGCTCTGAAGCATGGTTTGGTAGCTGAGTCTTTGCTTAGGACTTGCAAGATCATGACCGGGGGAGGCATTATCCTGGTTAATGATATTTGCAAGGATCGGAGAGTTACTCTGGGAGGCCGGGAGTTGAGTGCGTGTCTACTTGTAATGCCACTTCTGAGCTACGACATTGTACTTGGGATAGATTGGTTGAGTAGGCACCGTGCTAGCATAGACGGTAGAGGAGGTAGAGTTTTGTTTGGTTCGCCAGGAGAGCCAGAGTTCGAGTTTGCTAGAGGAGCTGCGGAGCAGGGAGAAGGCATTATTTGTGGAGCTATGGTGGAAGACAAGGAGTTGCCGCATCCGTTGATAGCAGAATTCTTGGATGTATTTCTTGAGGAATTGCCAGGATTGCCGCCAGATCGAGATGTTGAATTTTCTATAGATTTGGTGCCAGGTGCAGAACCAATTTCGTAACATGTCTATAGAGTAAACAACAGCGAGCTGGTCGAGTTGAAGAAGCAGGTGGACGAATTACAGGATAAGGGGTTTATCAGATCGAGTTCTTCACCATGGGGAGCCCCGGTGTTGTTTGTACCGAAGAAGGATGGATCGGTGCGTATGTGCATTGATTACAGGGCTTTGAATAATCTCACTATCAAGAATAAGTATCCTTTGCCACGGATTGATGATCTGTTTGATCAGTTAAGTGGTGCGAAGGTATTTTCTAAGATAGATTTAAGATCAGGCTACCATCAGGTGAAGGTGAAGCCGGAGGACATACCGAAGACTGCTTTTAGAACTCGGTATGGTCAGTACGAGTTTATGGTGATACCGTTTGGTTTGACTAATGCACCGGCGATATTTATGAACTTGATGAACAAGGTGTTCCACCAGTACCTTGACAAGTTCGTGGTGGTGTTCATCGACGACATACTTATATACTCGAGGACACCGGAGGAGCATGAGGAGCATTTGAGGATTGTGTTGGATGTGCTGAGGAAGGAGAAGCTGTATGGGAAGTTGTCCAAATATGAGTTTTTCTTGGACAAAGTAGAATTCTTGGGGCATGTTGTGACTGGTGATGGTATTTCAGTGGATCCAAAGAAGATTTCAGCAGTGGAATCTTGGAAGACTCCGAGTTCGGTAGCAGAGATCAGGAGTTTCTTGGGATTGGCAGGCTATTACAGGAAGTTTGTGCAAGATTTTTCGAGGATTGCCGAGCCGATGACCAAACTCACAAGGAAGGATGTGGAGTTTGTTTGGACGGAGGATTGCCAGGTTGCTTTTGAAGAGTTGAAGAAGAGGTTGACGTCTGCTCCTATTTTGACGTTGCCATCAGGATCCGGAGGTTTCACTATTTATAGTGATGCATCGGGGAAGGGTTTAGGTTGTGTTCTTCAGCAGCATGGGAAAGTGATTGCCTATGCATCCACACAATTGCGTCCTCATGAAAAGAGCTATCCTACCCATGATTTGGAGTTGGCAGCCGTCATCTTCGCTCTGAAGTTGTGGAAACATTATTTGTACGGAGAGCGTGTGGAGATATTCACAGACCACAAAAGCTTGAAGTACGTTTTTACGCAGAAGGAGTTGAACATGAGGCAGCGTCGATGGTTGGAACTAATGAAGGATTTTGATATCTCTTTACAATATCATCCTGGGAAAGCCAATGTAGTTGCCGATGCTTTGAGCAGGTATCCGGTAGCTATGTTCTTAACGCATGATCAATATTTGTTGGAGGACTTGGAGAGCTTGGGCATTGAGGTGATTGTTCCTGGATGTGTTATGCAGATGTGAAGATTGCAGATACACTCAGATTTGATGGACAGGATTATGGCAGCACAGTATGATGATGTATCTTTGAGGAGTATCAGAGCTCAGGTGAGAGCAGGATTGGAGGATGATTTCACTATTTCAGAGGATGGATCTTTGAGACATGGAGTTAGATTGTGTGTGCCTAGTGGGGAGTTGCGTGAGGAGGTGTTGTAGGAATGCATCGCTCTCAGTATTCCATACATCCAGGTGCTAACAAGATGTATCGGGATATGCGAGAGAGTGTGTGGTGGTATGGCATGAAGAGGGAAGTGGCACAGTTTGTATCTAGATGCTTAGTGTGCCAGCAGGTGAAAGCCGAGAGGCAGAGGCCAGGAGGGTTACTTCAGCCATTACCCATTCCAGAGTGGAAGTGGAAACATATTACTCTGGATTTTGTGTCCGGACTTCCACGATCTCCAGGAGGAAAAGACGCGATTTGGGTCATTGTTGATAGGTTGACCAAGTCAGCCCACTTTTTGCCTTTCAAGGTGGGTTTGTCTACGGAGAAGCTGGCAGAGATATATGTGAGGCAGATCGTTAGGATACATGGAGTTCCCGTCAACATAGTCTCAGATCGGGATAGTCGTTTCACTTCTCATTTCTGGAGGAGTTTGCAGGAGAGTTTGGGCACTCAGCTCAATTTTAGTACAGCATATCATCCCCAGACAGATGGGCAGTCTGAGCGGACTATCCAGACTCTCGAGGATATGTTGCACACTTGTGTACTAGATTTTGGGGGTTCTTGGGAGGACCATCTCCATTTGGTAGAGTTTGCTTACAACAACAGTTACCAGGCCAGTATAGAGATGTCACCTTTTGAAGCTCTATATGGTCGGAGGTGTCGTACTCCTTTGTCTTGGGACGATGTTGGGGAGAGAGTTTTGCTTGGGCCAGAGATGGTTGTGGATGCAGCGGAGAAGGTTCAGTTGATCAGAGACAGACTTCGAGTGGCGCAGGACAGACAGCGGCATTGGGCCGATAGCCATCGGAGACCTTTGGAGTTCGAGGTATAGTTTAGATTTTGTTTGTGCTTGTTCTTGTTTGTTATAAATTAAGTTCTTAAGATGGTGTTTTGTTCTAGGTGGGTGGTTTGGTGTTTCTGAGGATTTCTCCGACACGAGGCACGATTCGCTTCGGTGGAGGCGAAAAGCTTAGTCCGCGATTCATCGGACCTTTCACTATTCTAGAGAGGGTCGGTACAGTTGCTTATAGACTAGACTTACCACCTGCATTGGAGGGAGTGCACAATGTGTTTCATGTATCGCAGTTGAGACGATACGTGGCAGATCCTAGTCATGTATTGGATCACTCAGAGATAGAGATGGGCCCTACTCTTAGCTATCCAGAGCAGCCAGTTTAGATTCTAGATCGGAGAGAGAAGGTGCTGAGGAACCAGACTATTCTCTTGGTGCGCGTCGCATGGAGGCATCACTCTCCGGGGGAGTCTACCTGGGAGAGAGAGGATGACATGCGAGAGCGTTATCCATATTTGTTTGTACCTTGAGGTATGTTATTTTTAAGTTATGTTCTGTTCACTAATTAATTGTGATTCTTTAGTTCTATTCTGTGATTTTTCTGGGGGTAGTTTTCGTCTTTGAATTTCGAGAACGAAATTATTTTAAGGAGGGTAGACTTGTCACTACCACATTTTAGGAAAGAGGGTATTTTAGTAATTTTCTATTTAAGTAAATATTGTGCATGGTAAATAATTTTGTTGTATTATTTAATTATTGTTAGATGATATTTAATTATTTTGAACTTATTTTAGTGGACCCAACTAGTTTAGTTTGGACCCATGGACCAACATGAATTAAATAGTTAGATTTGGCCCATTTAGAAAGCCCATGGTTAAGGAGATGGATTAAATTAATTAAATAATTAGACTAGAAGCTTCCTTCCTTAATTATTTCTTCATGAGAGGCCCCAAGGGATACATTGGACATTTTACAATTGCTTGGGGAAGGGGGCATGGCCGGCCTATATTAGAGGGGGGAAATTTCTCTCTCCTCTTATTCTCATTTCCAATCTAGATCTAGAATTTCCCACTACCAAATTCCCTCCATTCCCATTCCAATTCCCCACCAAATTCATCCCAAATTATTTCCAATTCACCATTAGAAAGTTGAGAAGCAAGGATCTAGAAGGAGGAAGGAAGGATCTACAAAGAGGAGCAAGGATCTACAATTTGGAAGCAAGTTCATCTCAATTGGAGGTTTTATTGAGAATCCATCTCCCAATAGGTATAATTCAGTTTTTTCCATTTAAATAGCTTCTAAATCTGAGATTTAATCATGTAAAATTAACCTATATATATGTACCACCCATAGGACTTTGTTTTGTGTTCATAGGAAACCCATGGAGAAAGTTATGGTGCTTTTTGTGTCAATTTTGTTGGAATTCGAATTTACATTTTGTTGTGTGTGTCAATTGATCCTATAGATCAATTGGGCATGTGATTATGTGTTTGAAGCTTGTGTCATATCCATATTGGGTACATGTGGTTCGTATCCCAACTATTTGGTGATACATGTCATTTTGGGAGTTTTCCCTCCGACACGGGACTTTGAACATTTCGTATTTTGACACGGACACATAGATCTACTTTTGACACTTTGATTTGTTTATAAATATTATTTGTGACTTGTTTGTGTCCTTCGGGGTGCAATTGGTTGTGTGTTGGACTCGTGTCGTATGCGTATCCTAGATCTAGTGGGATACGGTGGGATACTCTCCAATTTGGTGTGTTTATGTGTAGATCTAACTATTTATGCTTTAAATTCTTCATTTATAATTAGTAAATATATATAGATATTATATATTCATTTTAGTGTATTTATTATGATGTTGTAGCATAGATCTATATATTTCTATGTGTTCTAATGTGATGTATAAATATATATATATGTAGCTTCTTGCATGCAATTATATATGTACTTATGTTAAATATATATATATATATATATTATACATAAATGTTTTATAAAATATATTTATGTGTTTAAATGTGTAATTATATTATTTATAATTATTATATAATTATTTGTATATTAATGAATATATTTTTCTGTGTGCTTCTAGCCATGTAAAATACGTACATATGTGCATGTGTTTGGTATTTTAATTTTGTAAGTTTATATGTATATATATATAAGTATATTGTTATTAAATTGTTTATATATATATATGCATTTTGATTTATATATCTATATATATAGGTGTTTTGGTGAGGTATAATACTAATAGTAATATATTATATTATTTGTATAAATATTGGTTTGTATATACTTTATATTAGAGTGTATATTATTTATACTTTGTGTGGGTACCAATTGGGATCAAGACCTTGATTCCTAATTGTGTATTTTTATTCTATATTATTTGTATAAATGTCTTGTGAGGATGAACTTGGTTTGACCATGTTTGACTTTAGTTGACTTTAGAGTTGACCATAGTTGACTTTTGACTTAGAATTGATTTATTAACCTAGAAGTTGACTAGTTTGACTTGTTCTCTTTCCGGGACCTTGTATTAATGTGGTATTCTATATCTAGGTTTTCGAGGTACCGAGTCAGACATCTGTGAGACTGTTCTTTGGACTTCAAGCGAGTACATTCTCTGATAGTTTCTCATTTATGATATCCTCTATGTTCGTTGTATCTAGTGTAGATATACATGTTTCTTTTGACACTATGGTTACACGGATTGGTATATCCGGATCTCGTCATGAGATGTTATTCCTTGGTATATGGTGTATATGGTGCAAGTATTGTTTCATTGGTTATCTTGTACATGTACAGACACCGATTTTCGGAAGGAGTCGCTCTCTTCTTGGGGAATCTAGTGCCATAGCATACCGTGGTTGGATCTATTATACCAGTTGGGGGTGGAGAGTATTAGTATAGATATGTGATCAAATCCCCATTGAATAAAGTATTGGTAAGCGAATAGTGTTGATCATGCACCGCACATATGATTAGCCAGGCCGCATTGTATCTTGCCCAAGCCGATCACATGTTAAGCTAGTACTCACACACTTAGTCATTAGTAGTATTGTTTCATTGGCATATTGTTCATTATTGTATTTCTTTCCAGTATTTCCTTATTGTCTATATATCTCTTGTATCTATTTTGTGTATCTTGTTTATCCACAGCTATTTACTGTTACATAGTTTTTATCATGGATTAGAACTGCTGTTAGAGATGTACTCTGCTCCTTTCCTGACTGGATATATTTTTCCAGATGACACTGAGGAGTACCCTACCTATTATGGACCCCAGGATGTTGTGGGTTTAGATTCGGAGACCCTGGCTCAAGAGGGACTTATCCCAACTGAGACAGTTGACCCTGAAGTGTAGCTTTGTAGTATGATAGTATTCTTTTGTACTGGATTTGTCTCCAGCTTAATTTTGTTACTCTTCAGACTCATTGATGTATTATTTTAAACTCATGAGGTATATGATGACTATCCTATTCTTTATCTGATTCGTGCTCATTTCTATCTTAGTTCTGTGATTGAGTATTCTATCATTATTGGTGGTTCATTACTTTAGATAGACTATCTAGACAGCGTTCTACCGTCGATTCTGCGGCGTAGGCTGGGCGTTGTTTCCGACTAGTATCCTTATATCGGGTACGGGTCGTGACAGCCATCCACTGGTGTGAGGGTTAACCTTGGGGTATACTCCTCCCTGTCCTATAAAGTTGTTATAAAAAGTCATTATTTGAAGCGGCTGGATCAGTGAAATATCTTCACTCGGGACGCTGCCCGACAGTGATCCTCTGAAAGGCATAACAGGGCTGCTCACAAAGGACCCTCGGTTCAATCCTTTATTATAAAAGATCTTCCCGGGTAGCCGTGAAGATCGGGAGTCAGAGTCCATACCATCTTCCTGGGATGTGTGGCATGGAAAAATACAGAGATAGGGTAATCTCTGGGCATCTTTGACAGATACATGACCGTGTCCTCAGTAGAAAACACCAAATCTTTCTTCTTGGGCTTCGTCTGGGATTGTTTATCAATGACGTCCCCGAATAAAAAAGCCGGTTTCTTATACTCAGTCTCATCTATGTATGTTAGGGGCTCCCCACTGATCATACTCACCAATAATTGTTCTCCTTGGGCCAAGATCAGAGTTCCCCTTTCTTGAGGATACTCGTTTCCAGAGATAGGGAATGTCACATGGGATAAGTCCTCCAGATAGCCCATCACTTCTGCCAAAGGGGGGATCTGTAGGTCCACTGCAAAAAGCAAGAAAATAAGTCAATTTTACGCTAGATGCTACACTCTTGCAGTATACGCCAAAACCTAACAGTCTGAGTTTTACGCCAGACAAAAACTTGAGTCTTATGCTGGAATCTATTTCCAGTGCATAAAACTCAAGGTTGGCAGTATACGCTAAAACTTGACAGTCTGAGTTTTACGCCAGACTGCCAAAATTTTAGTTTTATGCTAGAATTTACATCCAGTGCGTAAAACATAAAGTTTACAGTATACGCCAAATTTTGACAGTCTGAGTTTCTACGCTAGACTGCAAAAATATGGAGTTTTACGCTGACACATTAGGAATGTGGGCATATTTTTTGTGCATACGCGTACAACGTGTGCGAAGGGTTCTCTATTTTTCTCAAAGTCTTTACCTGTAATGCCCGGTGCGCAGCTAGACGGCGGTGCACTTCGTTCATAACGAGGCTCGCTTGGCCTAGTAGGAGTCGCTCGTGCTTGAGCAGTGGAGCAAGATAAAGAAGCAAGTTTCTTTCCCTTAGAGACGGAGGCCTATTTTGGTACCACGGCGAAACTCAGAGTTCTCAGAAAAGAGACGAAGACGAAGAGTTCTCAGAAAGAAAGGGTTTTGCAGAGATAGATGAAGGATTTTTCTCTCTCATGACCGAGGCCTATTTATAGAGTTCAGATGACTCTTCGAATCCTTAACCAAAATCCAATTTTTAATAATCGGTTATGATTGGGGACCACGTCAGCCTATCATTTGGAAAGGAAGACGGATAGTCTTACTGTGAAACAGATCTATAATTTTACCCTCAGAAGCTACAAATCTACGATTTTACGCTCAGAAGCTACAGATCTATAATTTTATGCTCAGAAGCTTTTACGCTCAGAAGCTACAAATCTACGGTTTTACGCTCAGAAGCTACAAATCTATGATTTTACGCTCAGAAGCTTTTATGCTCAGAAGCTACAGATCTACGATTTTACGCTCAGAAGCTACAGATGCTACGGATCTAACTTTTCGCATATCTTAAAATTACGCAGGACAGGTTACGCGTATATCTTGATAATTTGGGTCTTATACTCAAGAAGGCCAATTACAAGGGTTTACGCAGAAAATGCTCATTTTTGGCTATAAAACATTGCAAGTGATTGAAATACATAGATGTCAGCATTGAAGATGACTCTTCTTCTTGAGCCATTGGAAGTTCATTTGAAGTCTAGCCAGAATCCTTTACATCTAAGTTCAAGTATGGCCTGTTCGGCGGATATTTCTTGCCCTGTTTCGAGGAACTTTTGGAAAGCCATTCTTGAAGATGATGTTCTGTACATAAATTTTTTGTATCAGAGAAGTGACACTTCAGAATTCTATGCGACTCCTCATCCAAAAATAGCATGATAGTTGGATCTTCAAGACAACTTAATGCTAAAGAGCTTTTTACGCATCTTCCGTTACGCGTAAAAGTCGGGATGTGACCTAATGCGCATTTATCAGAGTCAGCATAAAAAAAATTACTTAGACGTGTTGAAGCTGCACATTATCAGACTTTCTCACAGCAATATGGCAAATCAGCAATGCGTAAAAGAAGACAAGTTTATTAATCATGATTACATATGATGGAAATCCATTTTACAAAGGATTTTTCATTTTTCATGATTACATATGATGGAAATCCATTTTTTACAAAAGATTTTTTATTAATATTCAAGATTATGATGGGAATCTATTACGCTAGGTTCTCGTCTGACGGAGATCTTCAGTTCTTCTTTTACGGCGCTTGATCGGCCAATTCGGTCGATGAAAAAGAAAATAGTAAATGGCGGGAGGATACAGAACTGGGCCTGCATAAAGCCCATCCCCCATACGCCATGGCGGCCATGCCTAGAATTACGTTAGGAATTCAGACCCAATACAATACTGGAAGACACGGCCAAGCTGCCCACCTATGTCCAGCTTCATAATTGGGGAAAATACAGCTAGCAAGCTGTATGGTCCGATGAGACCCTTCCTCTCTCCTGGATGAATTGCCATATAAAATTATTGATTATCCCGAGCAAAGGAAGCTATGATATCCTTCCATGATCCATCGTTGCAGAGGATATTTGCTCGAAGATGCCTCTTTTTACGACTTCTTACATGCTGGAAGAGCATAATCTTCTTCTTTCTCAGGTCAGCCCAATGAATCTCGGCAGCCATCTTTGTGGTAAAGGAAGTATGGAAAAACAGGTTCACTCGCTTGCCTTTATATAGGCAGAAGAGAACATACCAAATCCCAACAACTTCCTAAATATCGTCGAAAAATCAGCCTCGCAAAACGAGTTAAATTTGACCATTTCATGCTTCATTCAAAGTATTTCAAATTATGAGGAATTTGAAAACTTTGATGAGGGTCTTATAGAAGCATGAAAATATGCTGGGGAATTATACGCATAAAATCCCCAACATGCATGAAGTCCGCGTAAAACCGAGCTTCAGTGCTGTATGGCATAAAAAATAAGTTCAAAGCTATTAGAGTAAACATAGCTACAACGTTATTTAGCGTAAAATAGAGCTCCAGAACAGCCCGCGTAAGGCAGCACTTCCAGGCTGTTTTGGCGTAAAAAGGTTGCTATACCCTCCGGCGTAAAATACGTCTGCTTTTAATGCGGCGTAAAGTTGTACGAGGAACTCTTCGTATTCCTCGAATGAATCTGTCAGACAGAATAGTGAACCTGACTCCCGACGATCGAGAGGACGGCTGTGATTATGATTCTGTACAGAGACCCACACTGTCGTTTAGTGACATATCCTTGATACAAGTCATTTTTTCGTATTCAAGGAATACGCTGCCTATTTTACACGGGCAGAAATGAGTTTTTACGTTCAAGACAAGACAAAACCAGACGCCACGTCAAAAGCTGTCTCTTGTACAAAGCTCGAGGCATATCTCTTCATTTAATGCACAAGATTGGGACAGATCTCTGTATTTAATGTACGAGATTTTATTCTAATTTTAATGACTGGGAGAGCTAAAACTAGGGCTAATACGCTTACATCACCATCCTTGTATTTTAAGCCAACCAGGCTATTTTCAACTATAGGAGTACGTCGTATGCTATCTCCTCAAAATACGCCAACTCAGGTTATATTTACAAAGGTACGTGATTAGGCTATTTAGCCCAGAATATGCTCAAGACCTCAGTCAGGAAGGATAATTGGCTAGTTTTACGCTGGTTATCTATTATCCATGCAGCATCAAGCTTTACGAAGAATTTGGCTTTTACACCAACAAGACAGCTATTTGGCTTTTACGCCAACAAGACAGCTATTTGGCTTTTATGCCAACAAGACAGCTATTTAGCTTTTACGCCAACAAGACAGCTATTTGGCTTTTAAGCCAACAAGACAACTATTTGGCTTTTACGCCAACAAGACAGCTATTTGGCTTTTACGCCAACAAGACAGTTATTTGGCTTTTATGCCAACCATCTTTTCGCGAGGGGCAGTTGCCTACGTGGCTTGCATGCCGTGATCTTCGAGGAGCGGTTATACGGATTACCTCATAATGGGACACGCGTCATACGCGGATTTAGGAGATCATTCAAATGTGGATAGCAGTTATTATAACCATCGCGTAAAGAGTGCAACTCTCTTCACAGTTTGGCTTCTACGCCGACTGGACAGTTATGTGACTGATCTCTATAAATAGAGACCTCCGGTCACAGGAGATCAAGGTCAAAAAAAAGGATCAAGATCAGAGACCAAGAGATCAGAGAGAGAGCATAGACAGAGAGTGTTGATTGACAACTTTGGCAACGAGACTTCAATCCCTCCTGCAATCTTTGAAGCTTTTTCTATAGCACTTCTTCATTATCGTGTGGTCCAAGGGACAAAGTGATCGACCGCATATCAGACTCCTATAGCAATTTTTCCCCAGAATCATTTTTATTGTACTTAACATCCTCGTATAGGATTAATTGTACTCTTTTTTGTTTGTAAACAAAGAAAGGGTTTCGTATAAACCTAGTTTTTTTTTTTTTTTTTTATCATCAAACAGGTAGATTATAAATACCCAAATTTTTCTAAAATTAAAATATAAATTTTTGGGATTTTTCGATAATTTTTAAATAATTAAAATGTATGTTCTTCAAAGGATTAATATTTATAAGTATTAAATTAAAATTATATTTTTGTGTGTAAAATAAATAATTAGTCAAAGTATAATTTTTCTAGAATTTATTGGACCCAGAAACTATTTTTAAACAGCTAAAAATATTATTTTGTAAATAAACCAGAATAAACCGGATTAAAGCCACATGAACCGAACCGAACCAAAGCTTAGAATAAACCAACTGAACCCAAACCATATTGGATCAGATTCGGATCTGAACTCGACCGTACCTGCATCCAAACTCGACCTGCTACCCATTTTTTCACAGTAACTGTAAATTTTCCCCGATCCCGACCGCCGCGTCCCTCCGACTTTCGTCGTTCACCCGCCGTCGCCGACTCTCTGCCTCCCACAACCGTCGGCCCCTCCACTCGTATTCCCCACCGGCTGACGGTCCCCCTTCCCGCAACCGTGTACCACCTCCACTATAAACCCTTCATCATCCCCACCATCTTCACCATCATCCTCTACCGGCACCGCCATCCTTCGGCCGACCTCAGCAAAGCAGCGACCCCGAACTTCCCGCGGTGACCTCCGACGACCGCCCCGAAGACGAAGACGACATCCACCGACAAGCACAGCGCACTGCCGACAAGCACAGCGTCGTCGTCGACCGGCCGAGCAACGCCGCGACGCCACGTGCACGTGTAGTTTAGTCAATTCTGACCTCTTATTTCGGTGAGTCTTTCTCTCTCCTCGTCCTATCAATTTTTGAATGGACTATTGCGACACGTTCTCTGTATAACCCTCTCGAACCCCATGCAATTAGACTGGGGTATCGTGTCATGTATCGGTCGTAAATTGCGATACAAAAATAGGAAAATATAGCCCAATTTTGGACTTCAAAAACTTGTTCGAACTCACAAGTTCATGGTCATTTTTCTCCCAACCGATTTAATAATTCTAAAATTCATTTAAACAGTAAATTATATAATATAACTGAGTTTTAAATCCTGTATTTAGTTTATTTTAGTTTGTTGTAGGTTGTGTTTTATTCGCGGGTGAAGTTGACCAAAATCTTGGTTTTTAAAACCTGAATTCTCCCAAAACTGGGTGCGTTCCGCTAAACGAGGCGACTTCGTCGTGTGCGAATTTTACCGAAAGGTGCGCATTATCAATGCAAACGTGTGGGATTTTGTAAAAGTTGTTTGGATGTGCGTGCACACCAGAATCAACGCGTATCCTTCAAAATTACTTTGTATCGGCTCTATTCTAAAACTTATTGTAACTTCGTGTGTGCTTGTCGTTTCACAATGAAATTTATACCATCAAATTCGTAGCGTTATGCTGGTCCTGTGACCCAAGTTTGGTTCGATTCTGAGAACACTGATGTAACCTCGTATCGTGGGCCCCACGGCTCTACTTGATAGACAATTTTGTGATCGACTCATCGGATTTCAGTTTTGGACATTCTGTTGGGTTTATATCATCATTCTGGACTTATAGACACTAAGTTTGACGAATTTGGAAAAATTTGCCTCTGACATATTTTTTGGTGTGAAGTGGGCCACGTGTGGACCCCGCTTTGACTAAAAACTATCATTTTTGCCCCTGTGTCCAAATTAGACTTTTTGGTAGGCAATCCAAGCTATTTCATATCTTCTGGGAATGGTGGTAGTATTTATTTCAGCATCCGGAGGAGTACCTGAAGATCCTGCTGTTACCGGAGCAATTGGAAGAATTCAAATCCCAGGCAAGTGTACCTTGCCAAACTTGTAATACTTGCTTCATATTATTTTTTTGATTTATTTATGTGATATTGTAAACTCCCTCACCCAAAATAGATATTTTGTGTATATTTTATATTATTATATTTATTATATATGTTGAATTTATTTAGAATATGCTCTTAGTTATTTAGAAAATAAAGTTCTTGATATATTTACTTATATAAATATTTATTTAGAATTATTTTAGGTTATTTTAGATTTTTGGAGATTTTTCTAGAATTTTTGGTAATTAAAACTTAGAAAATATAAATTTCTAGGACTTCTATGATTTACTATACGACCATACTTGCATGTCGTTCCTACCAAATATTTATTTTAGTTTAAAATATTTAAATATATTTTTTTGTAATTTATTTAGAATTTTAAGAAATTTATTTAGATTTTAAAATTATTTAGGATTTATTTGGATATATATAGTCTTAATATTAGATAGATACTAATTTAGTGTTAATAGATATTAATAAGATTTTATGAATTATTTGTATTATCTTTAATTATATTTAAGATTATAAATTATTGAGATAAATTCAAACTCTATTTTAAATTAATTCAAATCCTGAACCTACTAGGAAATCAACTTCATGCATATCCTATCCTTATTTAAATTCATCATAATCCTATCCAAATTAACCAATCCTATTCTTATTTAATTAAGTAGTGTCCACCATTATAAATACCTCATCCTTCATATTTTTGTTTCCCAAATTTCTCTCTTTTTCGTCCAAAAAATAGTCAAAATTCGTCATAAATTCAGCCTCATTTTCTACTAGTTATGACGAATTAAAAAGACGATATCTCCTAGCTCCGGACTCCAAACATGCTGCAGTTTTTTTTGTTAGAACGATAATGAGGTTAGATTTCTGATAATTTAAATTTTTTTCTAAATTATTAGTATTAAATTCTGGAAAATTCGTAGAGCACAGCATGTCCGAAAATAGACGTGTTTCGATATTTTCGTGATTTCGGGAGAACCAGGAATCAGAATCATGAGCCGTTTAAAGTTTCGGAAAGCTGATGTCGAGATCATCGACATATATTTTTCCCAGAATTTATTTCGAAGTATTTACGTACTGTTAATTCTGTAGAACTTTTAGGTTAGAATTTAACCATCGGTGCACAATACAAAATTTGTATGTGCCATAATTCCCAAACGAATTTGAATTCAAACGAGCCGTAAATTCTAGTATATTTTTGATGCTGAAATCTACAAGAAATCATGCATAAAAGTTGAGTTTGTATCGGTTGACTTTTTGGTCAACAGATTGCCTCGATTTGCGTGCCATGAATCTCAAGTTGATAAAATTAAGTTTCTTTGGACAAAATTTAGGAATTAACATAAAAATTAGAATAAAAAGATTAAAATAGGATTTTAGATTAATTATTCCAGAATTAAATAAATTAAAATAAATTAATGGTTATATTATTATATAGTTATATGAATATATATGTAAGTAAATGCTAATTGATAATTATGACTAAATATTCAGACTGTATGACCCTAGGACATCGTGGACTATCCCATACTTACCTTGACCATATTAACCCTAAGAAATTGTGAATTTGTCTGCCTTGCGTACACTAACATACTGGCATAGACACCTGTCAGTTGACTGACTGATTTCGTACAGTACTTGAAGACGCGACACCCGCGTAATTCAATGCGTAATTGACCATGTTAGATGACTAGTGTTACCCCTAGTATACCCCCTGATTCCAGTGTAAATGTGGTTGAGTATGTGCTAGTGTAATGACTAATAATTCTATTATATTATATTTATGCGTACAGAGGATATTGGATTATTCTGCACGATTTCTGGAGCAGGTTATTGGAACATTGCAGCTTCCTTGTCAGGCAAGTATACCTTGCCATTGTACTATTATTTATATTCCATATGTTGCATGCATCTTTATTTTCTTTCTTTAGTTCATATATTTTAACTGTTATATAAAATGCGCGCGACGTTGACGTCGCAATATGTTTTTATTTATGTATTTGCATTGACCTTGTTCATGAGACTACCCAATTATCATGTAGCACCATTAGGTTCATTGGCCGTGACACAGTGGTTACACGAGTGTGAGTCTCATATAGATCATGGACTGCATGACAGGTCTGGCCTCCTGTAGTATGGGCCGTGCGTTAGGAATAACTGCTGTTAGAAACATTGCATGCTAGTAGACTTGGCAGTTATTAGAGGTCCAGGGACATAGCTTATTGTAGTACGGTGGTCCCATCCTTGTCCTTATTTGGTTACAGGATTGGGCTAGGGTACTAAGAATAGGCTATGGACCAAATCGTGTCATGGATGTGACATGCTTAGAGCATGGGGTGGAGAGAACAACAAGTACCGCATTTGAGCTCCTTTACACTTTTTCTGTGAAGCCCGGATTCTCCGCTGGAGATATGGGTGATGATGACCCCTATATATTATGTACTATCAGGCGGGCCACCGGCGTTCAAAAGACGACGTGCCTTTTAGGCCCCTGGCTCTTCAAAAGAGAACCATGCCAAATCCCAGTTTCCAGCCAGATAGCTCACTTGTGGGGAAAGGTGTTCTTAACTGCATTCACATAGATGGTTAGGCGACCCCAATGGATGTTTATTTTCAGTACTTTATTGGCATGTGTTTAAGTATACTTGTTATGTCCCTCTGAGGACCTGGTCCGCTGCCAGGTGTACCTGTTCTTGAGTATTTGTAGGAGCACAGATTTGGAAGGAATAGATGCTTCGTGGATGTCTTCTCTTCGAGCCGTGATTGGTAGCTGGTACTTATTGTTTGAGTGAGTTGTACTGATATTGTATTTACTTTTCCCATTCGAGTTGGTAGTGGATTTGTTTCCATCCAACTATCATCTTTAGATACTTCTGGTTGAGATCTAGTTTCATAGACATTGGTTATTTTATTTCTATATAATTTTGGTGGATGAGATTTAGATTATACCCTGTGACTTGTATTACATTTTATACCACTTGTGGATTTTATATTCATATTACAGCGTACGTATGGATTTGGTTTCCATATATTGGAGTTGCCATATCCATGCGGCTGGCATACTTACGTGTCCTAAGTCCTACGTATTTTTGGGACTGGGGCGTGACAGATATATCTGTTTAACCTAGGACCGTGAGATATTACTTAGTATCCGAATAATATTTGGGTGTCGACGTCGTATGCAGAGTCGTGTAACATCACCTAGAGAGTTGATATCGCGATCATATATATTTAGGTGCTTGCTTTATCAAGTATGTCGTATCATAGGACACTTGACACTGTTCATGTGACAGAATCTTTTTTGATATATTTATGGTGACTCTGTATAGGTTTATAGGATTCGTGACATAGATCTTACATATGCATAGCTATCATTATGACTCACTGCATTAGTTAGAGGTCATGATCTTGCGTGTTATGGATATGAGATATGAGATTATATTGGGTGGAGAGAGTCTTACCATACTAAAGGCTGATTATATTATATATATATAGTTAACTGGAAGTGCCATAGACTGTGAACAGAGCTATGGCACATGCAACGGCCCTTCGAGATATAAAATGCTGCTATGGGTTTCCTCGACACAGAGCCTATAGTAGTTTCAGCCTGAGTATGATTAATGCTCTTTTTTGTATATCACATAGTTGGTTACATAGTTTACCCTATTTATATATTTTATATACTGCACTTATTTGGTTTGAGTTATTCTTGTACCTTGCTATATCCTCTGAGGACCTGGATCCAGATTATATTCCCAGGTTTAGCAGAGGAGATCTACCCAGAGGTATACGAGACAGGAGCAGACGCTGGAGCAGTACCAATATTAGAGGATAAGGTAATGCCAGAAGATTTCTCCTGAGTATTTATTTTATATACTCAGTCATTTTTGTTCTTGATACTCTATTTCATGTCGCGTAGATTTCTGTATTAAACTCATTATCGGGTTATTTTTTGAGACATTTTATTGAGACTTGTTGTTGAATTATATTTCATCTTGATTATTCTGATATTTGAACTATGATTATCTTCTGTGGACGAGATTAGAATTAGATTGTGACTTATATCATAGACTATTATATTATTGTTTTATAGCTTAAGTACACTCTAACGAGTCCATTAAATTGTGTTTGTCCATTGGAGTATGCTGCTGGCCATTGCCACGTGTCTAGTCCCTCGATATTTTAGGACTGGGGGGTGACACATAGTCTCAGATCAGGATAGTCACTTCACGTCCCACTTCTGGAAGAGTTTGCAGGCTAGCTTGGGCACTCAGCTCAAGTTCAGTACCGTATATCACCCTCAGATAGATGGATAGTCGGAGAGGACTATCCAGACTCTCGAGGACATGCTACGTACATGTGTTTTAGATTTTGGAGGCTCGTGGAAGGATCATCTTCACTTGATAGGGTTTTCTTACAATAACAGCTACAAGCCAGTATCAAGATGTCACCATTTGAGGCGTTGTATGGACGGAGATGCCGTACTCCGTTATCATGGGATGATATTGGTGTGAGAGCCTTATTAGGACCAGAGATGGTCGTGGATTCAGCTGAGAAGGTGAAGCTCATCAGGGATAGACTTCGGGTGATATAGGACAGACAACGGCATTGGATTGATAGCCACTGGAGACCATTGGTGTTTGGGATATAGATTTTGTTTGTATTGTTTGTGGTTGCTTGTTTTTGTTAGAGTGATAAGGCTGTGTCTCGTTCAAGGTTGGCGATCTGGTTTTCTTGAGGATTTCTCTGCCATGAGGACCGATTCATTTTGGTAGAGGTGAAAAGCTTAGTCCACGGTACAACGAACCCTTTGGTATTCTTGAGAGGGTCGATGTAGTGGCCTACAAACTAGACATGTCACCTGTATTAGAGGAAGTGTATAACGTATTCTATGTGTCGCAGCTGAGACGGTATGTGGCAGATCCTAGTGTCACGCCCCAGTCCCAAAAATACGTAGGACTAGGACACGTAAGCATGCCAGCCGCATGTATATGGCAACTCCAATATATGGAAACCAAATCCACACGTACGCTGTAATATGAATATCAAGTCCACAAGTGGTATAAATGTAATACAAGTCACAGGGTAAAATCTAAATCTCATCCACCAAAATCATATAGAAATAAATAACCAGTATCTATGAAACTAGATCTCAATAAGAAGTATCTAAGGATGATAGTTGGATGGAAACAAATCCACTACTAACTCGAATATAAGAGCAAATACAATATGAGTACAACACAATAAACACAATATAGGAATACCAGCTAACAACCATGGGCTCGAAGAGAAGACATCCTCGCAACACAAGTAATCATCCAAATCTGCGCTCCTACAATTACTCAAGAACAGATACACCTGGCAGAGGACCAGGTCCTCAGAGGGACGTAACAAGATACAGAAAATACGAGCCAATTTGAATATAGTAAACAAGCATATAATTTAAAAATAAATAAGTACGCTGTACAAGACCATCTATATGAATGCAAATAAGGACAATTTTTTGACGTATGGGCAAGGGTAGGCTACTCGATCTACCTTATAACTCACATACCCGTCAATGGATATCAGAAATCGACATACCGCGGGGGTAGCGACCAGCGAGACTCCAGAAATCGACATACCGCGGGGGTAGCGACCAGCGCGACACACGCCCGTAGTGCGAGCTATATACTACGGTTTACCAGAGTGGTTAAAAGCCCATACGCCAAATGATTGTCCTCGATGATACTAAGTGCCATGTGTGTGTCAACATATCTAATACATAGTAATGACTGAAAGAAAACTACACATGCAAGAAATATACAGAAATAAAATAAATATACAGAAATATACTAAGCATGCAAAATACTGTAAATAATTTGGCAAGGTATCTTGCCTGGGGTCCTGCTGCTGGTAAGAATTAGAGTCCAAGTCACAGTCCAAATAGCTTATGTATTACAAATTTATCACGTCAAAAGATAATTTATTTTAATTTATTTAATTCTGGAATAATTACTCTAAAATCCTATTTTAATCTTATTATTCTGATTTTTATGTTAATTCCTAAATTTTGTCCAAAGAAACTGAATTTTATCAACTCGAGACTCATGGCACGCAAATCGAGGCAATCTGTTGGCCGAAAAGTCAACCGGCACAAACTCAAATTTCATGCATGATTTCTTGTAGATTTTAGTATCAAAAATATGCTAGAATTTACGGCTCGTCCGAATTCAAATTCGTTTGGGAATTATGGCACATAGAAATTTTGTATTGTGCACCGATGGTTAAATTCTAACCTAGAAGTTCTACAGAATTAACAGTATAAAAATACTTTGAATTAAATTCTGGGAAAAATATATGTCAATGATCTCGACATTAGCTTTCCGAAACTTTAAACGGTTCATGATTCTGATTCCTGGTTCTCCCGGAATTGCGAAAATATTGAAACACATCTATTTTCGGACATGCTGTGCTCTACGAATTTTCCAGAATTTAATACTCATAATTTCATAAAAAAAATTATATAATAAGAAAGCTAACCTCAATATCTTTCTAACGCAAGAAAGTAGGCCTCGTTTGGAGTCCGGAGCTATGCGCAATGGCTTGTGGAATATGAAGGAACCCTAAATGGCAATTATCCAAAATCTCTCTCTAAAATAATAGGATAATTAGGTTTATAATAATAATATATATATATAGGGATGTACCTGCGGCTGAATGGATATTTATAGGCTGACACATGTCAGAATCTGATTGGATGGTTTTTGTTATATTATTTGTTTTGATTTGCCTTTATCAAAATATTATTTAAGTCATTTTAAATCTAAACAACTCCAAATAAATATTAAAAATAATCATAAAAATCTGGAAAAATTACATAAAATGTATTTTGAACCTATAAACCCTAGAAAAATATTTGGGACAATTTTATATTCATAAGTTTACTACTATAATTAGGAGAAGCTCTAAACATTAGTTTTATCCATTTAACTAAAAATAAATACTAACATTATTCCAAAAATTCTGAAATAATTCCAAAAAATATATAATAATATTATAAACATTAGAAAATAACGTGGGTCTATTCTATATTTCTGAGCTTGCACAATAAATTCTACAAGTCTTAAAAATTAGTTATTAGTCTAAATAATTCCCAATAAATACTAAAAGTATTCAGAAAATTCTAGAAAATATATTTGACTATTTAGAACCTAAAATAAAATTTTGGAATATTTTTAATTAAGTTTGAACATAAAATAAATTCTTCAAAGTTCTAGAAAATTAGTGTTACTAGTTTTTAATTAACTAAAAATTATAAAAAAATCTCAATAATCTAAAATAGCCTAAAAATAATTCTAAATAAATATTTATATAAGTAAATATACTAAAAAAAATTATTTTCTAATTAACTAAGAGAATACTCTAAATAAATTCAACATCTATAATAAATATAATAATATAAAATATACACAAATACCTATTTTGGGTGAGGGAGTTTACACCTAGCTATGTACTAGATTACTCGGAGATCGAGGTTGGTCCAACACTTAGCTATCCAGAGCAGCCCGTGGAGATTTTGGGAGCGAGAGGCCGAGATGCGAGAGCGATATCCTTATTTGTTTAACCCGTGAGGTATTATTCTTTCTTGCTTGTATTGGTTGCTTTTGGTAGTTAGTTCTTCCTTAATTTTGAGGAAGAATTTTTTCTATGGTGGGTAAGATTGTCAACCTCATTTTTCCAACTAGGGGTAATTTGGTATTTTGGCATGGGTATTTATTTTTAAAAATATAATATTGAATATTGTGTGATGATTGTATATTTTATTTAATTAAGTTGAGCTATGATTGTTATGACTAGCATTAGTTAGTTATTTAGAGACTTGGGATTAATTAATTAGTTAGAGAGAGACTAGACAATAATTAGACTTGTCACATTTGGACCTATTTAAATTGTCATGACAAATAGTGAGCCCAACTTGGACCCAAACCCAATAGTCATTCCACTAATTAAATTAAGAAGGATTAGTAAAATAATAATTAGTTAAAGACTTCCAAATATACACATCCTTAATTATTTCTCATAATGCAACATGTAGGGGGCAACTTGGACATTTGATATTGCTTAGAGAAGGAGGTAGAGGTCGGCCACATGAAGAGGGGGGTTCTTCTCTCTCTCTCCTAATTTGTATTTTATTTTGGTGAGAGATCCGGAGGACCGAATTTGCAGATTCCGGCAAGGCTTGGCCCAGGAAATTCAAGTCATTATCCCCTATAGTATCATTACTTTTGCTGGGATTGTAACAGAAGCCCAGAGGATCAAGGTCGACATGGGCTTTAAACCTAAACGGGACCGAAATACATTCGAATGAGGCAACAGCATGGGACCAGCAAAACATTTCCATTTTCAGTCGAGGATTTTCCAGCATCAACAGCAACATTGTCCTCCAACTAGATTTTTGGCTCAGTCGCATCCTCAAAGACAGATCCATCAAACCATTTTTTGCCATTTTTGCAAGAAAATAGGACATTCCTAGGAAATATGCAGAAAAAGACTTGGAGTCTGTCTATACTGTGGTTCTGTGGGACATCAGATACAGAACTATCATATTCGAGGTACAACAAATCAAAAGTGACCAAATAAGCCACCTGTGGCACAATAGCAGAGGGAACCTCCACTTCCAACACAACAGTAGCCATTTTTCCAGTACTAACAGAGGGGAGCTCCTCAGCAGGGCAGAGCTTTTTCTACAACTATCGAGGAAACTGAGCCCATCGATGATGTTATAGCAGGTTCTATTCTTCTCGATACTATTCCAATCGAAGCATTATTTGATTCTGGTGTATCCCATAGTTTTATATATATGTCTTTTGTACTTAAACATAATTTAGTAGTGGAACTCTTGAGTAGAAACTGTAAGATCACGACTGGGGGAGGCATCATCCTACTCAGTGATGTTTGCAAGGGGTATCATGTTACATTGGGAGACCATATTTTGTCTGCTAGCTTACTCGTAATACCATTTCCAAGTTTTGACATTGTCTTGGAATGGATTGGTTGGGTATGCATTTCGCTAGCATTGACTGCCGCAGAGGTCGTGTTCAGTTTTGACTTCCAAGAGAGTCAGAGTTCGAGTTTGCTAGAAGACAGAGAAGCCAAATCGTAGAATTCCTTACAAAGCTATAATAGAGGAGAAGGAGATACTACATCCTATTATTGCTGAGTTCTTAGATGTGTTTCCCAAGGAGTTACCAGGATTGCCGCTAGATAGAGAAGTTGAACTCCCTATTGATCTAATGCTGAAAGCAGAACCAATATCATAATATGTTTACCGGATCAACAATAATGAGCCGCCAGAGCTAAAGAAACAGATCGATAAATTAGAAGACAAGAGATTCATCAGATCAAGTTCGTCGCCCTGGGGAGCTCCAGTACTTTTTATGCCAAAGAAGGATGGATCGGTGCGGATGTGCATCGATTACAAGACCTTGAACAACCTGACAATCAAGAAAAAATATTCGCTGTCGAGAATAGATGATCTCTTCGATCAGTAGAGTGGCACAAAGTATTTTCAAATATTGACTTTAGATCCGGATATCATCAGGTAAAGGTAAAAAAAGAAGATATTTCGAAGACTGCATTCAGGACTCGATATGGCCAATACGAGTTCTTGATGATGCCGTTTGGGTTAACTAATGCCCCGACAGTCTTCATGAACTTGATGAACAAGGTATTCCATCAATACCTGGACAAGTTCATGGAAGTATTTATTGATAATATCATTATATACTCAAAGATGCTAGAAGAACACGATAAGCATTTAAGGATAATGCTTGAAACTGTCAGGAAGGAGAAGCTCTATATAAAACTCTCTAAATATGAGTTTTTTAAAACAAAGTAGAGTTTCTCGGACATGTAGTGACTGGAGATGGAATATCAGTTGATCCAAAGAAGATTATTTTCATAGAATCTTGGGCCAATCCGAGCTCTATTGCAGAAATTAGAAGCTTCTTAGGATTGACTGAATATTACAGAAAGTTCGTAAAAGATTTCTCTCAAATTGCAGAGCCTTTGACTAAATTCACTCAAAAAGATATAGAGTTTGTATGGACTGAGGAATGCCAGGCAGCATTTGATAAGTTGAAGAAGAGATTGACTACGGCTCCTATTCTAACATTGCCATCGGGATCAGGAGGATTTGCCATCTATAGTGATGCTTCAGGAAAGAGTTTGGGATGTGTTTTAGAGCAAAACAATAAGGTGATGTCTTATGCATCCAGACAACTATGGACACACGAGAAGAACTATCATACCCATTACTTGGAGCTGGCATCAGTCATCTTTGCATTAAAATTATAGAAATATTATTTGTACGGAGAGAGTGTGGAAATATTCACTGACCACAAAAGCATAAAGTATATTTTCACACAAAAAGAGTTGAACATAAGACAGCGTAGATGGCTAGAGCTTATGAAGGACTTTGATATTGTCTTGAAGTATCATCCAGAAAAGGCCAACGTAGTTGCAGATGCCTTGAGCAGGTATCCAGTAGCTATATGTCTGACGATGGACCACCACTTGTTAGCAGACTTAGAAAAGTTGGGTATTAAAATAATAATTCCTGGAGTTGAAATACAGATGATGGGTATGCTGATTTTGTCAGAATTGATGAACAAGATCCGAGAAACATAATATCAAGATGAAAGTCTGAGAAGTATCCAAGCTCAGGTATATATCGGATTACTAGATGATTTTACCATTACAGAAGATGGCTCTTTATGACACAAAGTGAGGCTATGTGTTCCTAGAGGAGATATATGGGAAGAAGTCATACAAGAAGCTCATCGCTCTCAGTATTTTATATATTCGGGAGCTACCAATATGTACAAAGATCTAAGAGATCACGTGTGGTGGTATGGTATGAAGCGAGAGGTAGCATATTTTATTTCCAGATGTCTAATATGCCAGTAGGTCAAAGCCAAAAGGCAGAGACCAGGCAGGTTACTTCAGCCACTACCAATTCCAAAATGGAAATGGGAATATTTCACGATAGATTTTGTTTCCGGACTACCACACACTCCGGAAGAAAAAGATACAATTTGGGTTATCGTTGATCGGTTGACCAAATCAGCCCACTTTTTGCCATTTAAAGTGAGATTGTCTACATAAAAGCTCATTGAATTGTATGTGAAGCAGATTGTCAGGTTGCACTGAGGTTCCAGTGAGTATCATCTCTGATCGGGATAGTCAATTTATATCCCATTTTTAGAGGAGTTTGTAGTCTAGCTTGCGTACCAAACTAAAGTTTAGCACTTCTTACCACCCTCAGAGGGATGTATAGTAAGAGAGGACTATTCAGATGCTAGAGAATATGCTTCGAACTTGTATTTTAGACTTCGGTGGATCGTGAGAGGATCATCTTCATCTGGTGGAGTTTGCATACAATAATAGTTACCAGGCAAGCATCAAGATGTCTTCTTTCGAGGCTCTGTATGGCCGGAGATATCGTATCCCATTATCTTGGGATGACATAGGCGAGCGAGCATTGTTAGGACTAAAAATGGTAGTAGATGCTACGGAGAAGGTAAAGCAGATTAGAGAAAGACTTCGTGTGGCTCAGGACAGAAAGAAGCACTGGTCCGATAGTCGCCAGAGACCGTTAGAGTTTGAGGTTGACAAATTAGTATTCTTGCAAATTTTTCTAACACGTGGCATAATTCGTTTCGGGAGAAGCGAGAAGCTAAGTCCAAGATTTATCTGACTTTTCAGTATTACCTAAAGGGTCGGTGTCGTAGCCTACCGGCTAGCTTTGCCACCTACATTAAAGGGAGTACATAACATTTTTTATGTATTTTAGCTGAGACGATACGTGGCTGACCCTAACCACGTATTAGATCACTCAGAGGTTGAAGTGGGACCGAGCTTCAGCTACCAAGAGCAGCCCGTGGAGATACTAGATCACGGAGAAAAGGTACTGCGTAATCGGACGATTTTATTTGTTCGTGTCGCTTGGAGTCATCACTCTCCGGGTAAATCTACTTGGGAAGGAGAGGATGAGATACGTGAGCGATACCCATACCTCTTTGAATTTTGAGGTATTTTTTCTTTCTTTCTATATGATCTACTTTAAATTTCGAGGATAAAATTTTTCTAAAGGGGGTAGATTTGTAACCTTCATGTTACTTAGACAATTAAAATTAGAGCTTAGTAGTTAAACCTTTTAATCAAGAATTTAATTAGGTTAATGAGAAGTCAAATTCAATTTGGATTATTCTTCATAATAAAATAAATCTAAATTGAATTGGTTAAGGGTCCAATGGTCAATTTACCATAGCATTTAACCCACACCCTTTCCCTCTATATAAATACCTTCCCACCTCCTTCACTAACCATCCCCCATCTCCCCTCAACCCTATTAGGAAGAAAATAGGAGTTCTCATAAGGTAACCCTTGATCCTCTTCAAATTTATAAATCTAACTAAGATAAGTGTATATATATATATATCTGTATGTGTGTGTCAAGAAGGGAGGGGGAGAAGCAGCAGTAGATGCAGGAGCAGTAGCATGTAGAGCAGCAGTTGCATCAGCAGCAACATGCAGTAGAGCAGCACTATATATATATATATATATGTGTGTGTGTACATATATCTCTCTATATATAATATATATATAAATATGTATATTATACTATATATGTAAATGTATCTCTCTATATAGTATAATATAGAGAGATACATGTACATATATAGTATAATATATATATATATATACATATCTATGAGGAACAATACCCCGACTGGGTAGCCAATATCGTGCCTGTCGTTAAGAAGAATAGAAAGATCCAAATCTGCCTCGACTTTCGTGATCTAAATGCGGCATATCCCAAAGATGAATTTCCTCTTCCAAACACTGACATAATGATCGAAAACACTTTTGGCTTTGAGCATATGTCCTTCATGGATGGATTCTCAGGATACAACTAAATTAAGATGTTTCCCGATGATGAGAAACATACATCGTTCCAGACCCCGATAGGCGTATACTGCTACACGATCATGCCTTTCGGTCTAAAGAATGCAGGTGCTATATATCAGCGAGCTATGAGTACCATTTTTTGTGAACATCTGTGCAAGATGGTGGAATGCTACGTCAACGACATCGTCGTCAAGAGTCTCTCCAAAGATGATCACCTCCAAGACCTGAGGACTATGTTTGACTTAATGCACGCATACTACCTCAAGAAGAAACCTACCAAGTCCTTCTTGGGAGTCTCCAGGGGCAAATATTTGGGTTTCGTCATCACTTTTTGGGGTATTCACATAGACCTCGACAAGACCAAGGCTATCCTGGAGATTTATCCGCCAAGGAACCTCCAGGAACTCTGCGACCTCCATGGTAGGTTGGCATACATCAGGAGGTTCATATCAAACCTCTCTGGATGTTGTCGGTCGTTCACACAACTCATGAAGAAAGGTGTCTCCTTTATTTGGAATAAAGAGTGCCAACGAGCATTCGACAACATCAAAGAATACCTATCAAACCCTGCTGTGTTGGTGGCCCCGGTCATGGAAAAGTTATTCATTCTCTATGTACGTGCGATGGATCACTCTCTTAGTGCCATGTTAGCCCAGAATAGTAATTCAGGCCACAAGCAGGCTATATACTATCTCAGCCAGATTATGGTCGGCCTAGAGCATAGGTATACCACCGTCGAGAAGGAGTGTCTTGCGCTGGTATTCGTCATCCAGAAAACTTGACACTACGTGACTGGACAAACCATTCATGTAATCTTGTGTGTTAACCCCCTCAGGATCCTCATGACCAAACTTGGGGTACTCAGTTCCCGCTTGGCTACCTGGGCAATACTATTATCTCCATATTTATGGTATTCATCCCACGGAAGGTCGTCAAGGGTTAATCATTGGCCGACTTTATGATAGCCCATCCAAGGTTAGAAATCTCAAAGTTCTAAGAAGATATTCCAGACGAAGTGGCAAATGCCAACGTCACTTCATACGAAGTTGTTTGGCCAATATTTTTTATGGTGCTTCAAGAACGGGGCACAAAGGTAACATCATCGTCGGGGTCGGGATAGTGTTGATCTCCCCAAACGACCTCGTTATCAATCGCGCATACTCTCACACAGAACTATGCTCCAATAATGTAGCAGAGTAAAACACCCTAGTCATCTGACTCCAGCTTGCCAAGCAATTCAGAGTAGAGTACTTGGAGACCTAAGGCGATTCTCAGCTAATCATCAATCAAGTCCGGGGAGTATATGCAGTCCAAAATGAAGACTTGATCCCCTACCTCCAAGTTGCACTTAGCATTATCGTAACCTTCGAGATGTTATTGTGTTTGATGATAAACAAAAAAATGAAACTAGGTTTATACGAAACCCTTTCTTTGTTTACAAACAAGAAAAAGAGTATAATTAATCCTATACGAGGATGTTAAATACAATAAAAATAATTCTAGAGAAAAATTGCTATAGGAGTCTGATCTACGGTCGATCACTTTGTTCCTTGGACCACACGATGATGAAGAAGTGCTGTAGAAGAAGAAGAAGCTTAAAAGATTGCATGAGGGATTAGATTCTCGTTGCCAAAGCTGTCAATCACTACTCTCTGTCTGTGCTCTCTCTCTCTCTCTCTCTCTCTCTGATCTCTTGATCTCTGATCTTGATCCTCTCTTCGATCTTGATCTCCTATGATCGGAGGTCTCCATTTATAGAGATCTGTCACAATAACTGTCCAGTCGGCGTAGAAGCCAAATTGTGAAGAGAGTTGCACTCTTTACGCGACGGTTATAATAACTGCTACCTACTTTTGAATGATCTTCTGAATCCGCGTATGACGTATGTCCCATTATGAGGTAACACGTATAACCGCTCCTCGAAGATTATGGCATGCAAGCCACGTAGGCAACTGCCCCTCACGTAAAGATGGTTGGCATAAAAGCCAAATAACTGTCATGTTGGCGTAAAAGCCAAATAACTGTCTTGTTGGCATAAAAGCCAAATAGCTGTCTTATTGGCGTAAAAGCCAAATAGCTGTCTTGTTGGCATAAAAGCCAAATAGCTGTCATGTTGGCATAAAAGCCAAATAGCTGTCTTATTGGCGTAGAAGCCAAATTCTGCGTAAAGCTTGATGCTGTATGGATAATAGATAACCAGCATAAAACTAGACAATTATCCTTCCTGACTGAGGTCTTGACTATATTCTAGGCTAAATAGCCTTATCACGTACCTTTGCAAGTATAGCCTAAGTTGGCATATTTCGAGGAGATAGCATACGGCGTACTCCTATAGTTAAAAATAGCCTAGTTGGCGTAAGATGCAAGGATGGTGATGTGAGTGTATTAGTCACAGTTTTAGCTTTCCCAGTCATTAAAAATAGAACAAAATCTCGTGTATTAAATGCAGAGATCTACCCCCATCTCGTGCATTAAATGCAGAGATATGCCTCGAGCTTTGTACGAGAGATAGCTTTTGACGTGGCATCTGATTTTGTCTCATGTTGAGCGTAACGACTCATTTCTGCCTGTATAAAATAGGCAGCGTATTCCTTGAATGCGTAAAAATGACTTGTATCAAGGATATGTCACTAAACGACAGTCTGGGTCTCTGTGCAGAATCATCATCACAGTTATCCTCTCGATCGTCATGTAGTACTTTTTGTCAGGAGTCAGATTCACTGTTTTGTCTGACAGATTCATTCGAGAAATACGAAGAGTTTCTCGTACAACTTTATGCTGCATTAAAAACAAACGTATTTTATGCAGGAGGGAGGTGTAGCAACCTTTTACGCCAAAACAGCCTTGAAGAGCTGCTTTACGTGGGCTGTTCTGAAGCCATATTTTATGACACACAGCGCTGAAGCTCTATTTTACGCATATAGCTCTGAAGTTATATTTTTATGCCACACAGCGCTGAAGCTCTGTTTTATGCGGACTTCATGTATATTGGGGATTTTATGCGTATAATTCTCCAGCGTATTTCATGCTTCTACAAGACCCCCTTCAAAGTTTTCAAATTCCTCATAATTTGAAATACTTTGAATGAAGCATAAAATGGTCAAATTTGACTCGTTCTGCGAGACAGATTTTTTGGAGATATTTAGGAAGTTGTTGGGATTTGGTATGTTCTCTTCTGCCTATATAAAGGCAAGCGAGTGAACCTGTTTTTATACTTCCTTCACCACAAAGATGGCTGTTGAGATTCATTGGGCTGACCTAAGGAAGAAGAAGATTGTGCTCTTCCAGCATGTAAGGAGCCATAAAAAGCGGCATCTTCGAGCAAATATCCTCTATAACGATGGATCATGGAAGGATATTATAGCTTCCTTTGCTTGGGATAATCAGCAATTTTATATGCCGATTCGCCCAGGAGAGAGGAAGGGTCTCATCGGACCACACAGCTTGCTAGCTATATTTTCCTCTATTATGAAGTTGGACGAAGGTGGAAAGCTTGGTCATGTCTTCCAGTATTGTGTTGGGTCTGAATCCCTAACATAATTCTAGGCATGGCCGCCATGGCATATGGGGGGTGGGCTTTACACAGGCCCAGTTCTGTATCCTCCCGCCATTTACCATTTTCTTGTTCATCGGCCGAAGAGGCCGATGAAGTACCGTAGAAGAAGAACTGAAGATCTCCGTCAGACGAGAACCTAGCGTGATAGATTCCCATCATGATCTTGATTATTAATAAAAAATCCTTTATAAAATAGATTTTTATCATATGTAATCATGATTAATAAACTTGTCTTCTTTTACGCATTATTAATTTACCATATTTACTGTGAAAAAGTCTGATAATACGCAGCTTCAGCATGTCTGAGTAATTTTTTATGCTGACTCTGACAAATATGCCTTCCGTCATGTCCCAACTTTTACGCGTAACGAAAAATGCGTAAAAAGCTCTTTAGCATTAAGTTGTCATAAAAATCCAACTGTCATGCTATTTTTGGCGAGGAGTCACATAGGATTATGAACTGTCACTTCTCTGATACGAAGAATTTCTGTTTAGAACATCATCTTCAAGAATGGCTTCCCGAAAGTTTCTCAAAACAGGACAAGAAATGTCCGCCGAACAGGCCATACTTGAACTTAGATGTAGAGGATTCTGGCTAGACTTTGAATAAACTTCCAATGGTCCAAGAAGAATAGTCACCTTCAACGCTGACATCTGTGTGTTTTAGGCCCTTGCAATATTTTACAACCAACAAGGAGCATTTTCTGCGTAAACCTTTCTAATTGGCCTTCTCGAGCATAAGACCCAAATTATCAAGATATACGCGTATCATGTCCTGCATAATTTTAAGATATGTGAAAAGTCATAGATTCGGAGCACCTGTAGCTTTTGAGCGTAAAATAGTAGATCTGTAGCTTCCGAGCGTAAAAGTTTTTGAGCGTAAAATCATAGATCTGTAGCTTCTGAGCGTAAAACCGTAGATTTGTAGCTTCTGAGCGAAAAAGCTTCTGAGCGTAAATCCGTAGATTTGTAGCTTCTAAGCGTAAGACTGTAGATTTGTAGCTTCTGAGCGTAAAAAGCTTCTGAGCATAAAACCACGGATCCTTGTTCTGTACGTAAAGTCTGGATCAGTCACGCAGTAAGACTATCCGTCTTCCTTTTCAAATGATAGGCTGACGTAGTCTCCAATCATAACCGATTATTAAAAATCAAATTTGGTTAAGGATTCGAAGAGGTATCTGAACTCTATAAATAGCCTGAGAGAGAAAAACCCTTCATCTGTCTTTGCAAAAACCCTTCGTCTCTTTCTGAGAACTCTTCGTCTTTGTCTCTTTTCTGAGAACTCTGAATTTCGCCATGGCACCAAAATAGGCCTCCGTCTCTAAGGGAAAGAAAGTCGCTTCTTCGTCTCGTTCCACTGCTCAAGCACGAGCAACCCCTATTAGGCAGAGCGAGCCTCGTTCTGAACGAAGTGCTCTGCCATCTAGCTGTGCACCGGGCATCACAGGTAAAGACTTCGAGAGAGAAGGCCCTTCGCACGCATTGTACGTGTATAGGCAAAATATGCCCATATTCCGAATGTGTCAGCGTAAAACTCCATATTTTTGCAGTCTGGCGTAAAAACTCAGACTTTCAAAATTTGGCGTATACTGCAAACCTTGCATTTTACGCACTGGATGTAAATTCCAGCGTAAAACTCAAATTTTTGCAGTCTAGCGTAAAAACTCAGACTGTTAGGTTTTGGCGTATACTGCCAACCTTAAGTTTTATGCACTGAAATTAGATTCCTGCATAAAACTCGAGTTTTTACAATCTGGCATAAAACTCGGACTATCAAGTTTTGGCGTATACTGCAAAAGAGTGTAGCATCTAGCGTAATGTTTTCTTACTTTTTGCAGCGGACCTACAGATCCCCGCATTAGCTGAAGTGATAGGCTTTGCTGCTGGAATGCTGAATTCCAACTATCTGGAGGACTTTTCCCATGTGATATTCTCCATCTCTGGAAACGAGTATCCTCAAGAAAGGCGAACTCTGATCTCGGCCCAAGGAGAAAGGATATTGCTGAGTATGATAAGTGGGGAACCCCTGACATACATAGATGGGACTGAGTATAAGAAATCAGCTTTCTTATTTGGGGATGTCATTGATAAACAATCCCAGACGAAGCCCAAGAAGAAAGATTGGGTATTTTCTGCTGAGGGCACGATAATGTATCTGCAAAGATGCCCAGAGATTACCCTATCTCTGTATTCTTCCATGCCACACATCCCAGAAAGATGGTGTGGACTCTGACTTCCGATCTTCATGGCCAGCCGGAGAAGATCTTTTATAAGAAAGGATTGAACCGAGGGTCATTTATGAGCAGTCCTTCAGGCCTTGCCATGCCTTTTAGAGGATTACTGCCAGGCAGCATCCCGAGTGAAGATACTTCACTGATCCAGCCGCTTCAAATAGCGACTTTCAGCAATGACTTTATGGGCCAGGGAGGAGTATACCCCAAGGCTAACCCTTGCACTAGTAGATGGCTTAGACCCCAGAATCTTCGATGGGCCAGTTTAACTGCCTGGGCCCTAAAGCACTTCCAGATAGAGCTGGAAAGTATTGGCTTGTCCGCGGCTGTGAGTGCCACTAGTGTTGGGCTGCCTCTTAACCCTAACTTATTCTTAGCTTTGATGGAGCGATATAACTCACTCACTGGGACTTTCACTACTCCGCTAGGTGAGTTAGGCTTAGCCCTTCATGAGATGGCAGATATCTCAAAGCTACCAATGGGAGACACTCCTTATGAAGAGTACGTTCCCATAAACAGGGAGCTAAGGGATACTAACCCTCGGGTAGTGGCAGTGTACCAAGAGCTGATGAGCCACTACCTTACATGCACCACCTTCTACAAAAAGCCCTCTAATTTGGCTCATATCAACAAATGGGTGTCCTACTTCTTCTTCCATCAATCCAGAAATGCCAAACAGGACATGGTTGTAGATAACAGAGATAAACCCTTGAACCTTCTGAGCATGCTTAGTGCCAACACAGTCGATGATCTCATTGAAGATGCAGGGGCTTCAGATTGTGTTCTCGATGAAGAGATAGGGGGTTATCCTGTAGGCACTAAAGCCTACAGTTATATGAGGCATTGTCGCAAGCCTCTGTCAAGGGAAGCTCAACTGGCTAGCTTCCTTTCTATTTGGCTACGCCGATAGGTGGTTCCTGGCATCGCATTTGCGGATCGCATTCATCGCAACACCTTATGGCCCGCAGTGCATTTGGTGTTTAGAGTAAGATCGGGCCTGCTCCCTGCCATGGTATGCAGGATTCAAGCTGGGCTGAGGGCCATTACTGAGGGACTGCTTGCTGATGATACACAACATGAAGGATATCCCAGAGTGGAATTGCCATTCTTATACCTGATGGGGTGGCTAATCCTTCACAACACCAAAGTGATGTCTCCCGGATCGGCCAGTGGTTCCGGCAATAACTTTCTGTTGAATTATAGGAATTCTTCTTGGAATGTGACTAGCGTCATAGATTATCGGCTAGCACTAAATTTTGCCCACAGTTGGAAGTTCTTCTGCATCGTCCCCCCGTACATATTAATCAACAGGGGACAAAACTTCAGGATGCAGGTCAGAGGAGGAGTATTCTTTCTCCTGAAGCCTTTTACTGGTTGGTCTGCATTAGAATTTCCCATCTGCTGTATATGAGTGAGGACCACTGCTACTTGGAGCCTTATCTGCCTAGCCGTTTCGCCAGGCAATTTGGGTATGATCAGTTGCACGTGGGGAATCCCATCACCAGCTTCAGGTTCAAAGGTGGACTTATTGATGGAGCTAGAGGATGGCGGTATTTCATAATAGGTTGTACTGGAACAACCTTTGATGTGCCCACGACTTTTCTCTCCATGGAGTTGCGCATTCTTTATTCGTACGCGCAGTTTTATGTCTACATCAATACCTTCCATCGTAATTTTGATGTACATAAAAGTTTCAGAATGCCCTCCCACAGGTCCATCGAAAGAGTTGAGATACCCTCTGTTTCCTCTGATGAAGGTGATGAAACCACCGGTACAGATGACTATTTGCTGATTTTACCGAGAGCCATAATAGCTCCGCCAGTAGAGCCTCTCATAATCTCTCATATGCGAAAGGCTTCCAGTCTGAAAGAGCCTTTCTCCCGCAAGAAGAAGTAGATTACCAGAGGTCCCAAAAGGACTTCCACCAAGGGGGCCTCTTCCAGGGGAGAGCCAATTGTTTCCCCTGTTGGGGATAATTCTTTGATTAGGGGTCCCGCACCTTTTAGAGAAGGGACCTCCATAGTTCCAGCTGACAGTACTAGAGATTCTTTGCCCGCAATTGCTGATGCTACAACCACTACTGGTAGTGCTTCGAGATTGTCTTCGAGGCCGAGCATAATAAGAATCAATATATCTTTATCAAGACAAATAATAGGCCTAGCCCCTTCTTCGTCTGTAAGTATTTCAAGCGAGATTCCACCCGATGAACCTCGAGTGGATCTGGGTGATGACTGGGATGATTACCCTCAAGTGTCAGTTGGCGCACCCTCTTCTCCAGGTATGACAGCTTATTTAGCATCATTAAGAAATGATTTAGCTATACAGACTGCAGACGCAACATACATACCATCGGCCATGGGTAAATATTGTCCCCACACTTTTTCTGGAAAATTAACATCAATTTGATATTAACTTTCTCTTATCTTATTTTCAGGCGAAGATATCTCGGGGGAGGGCAGAGTTGACACAACTTCTGACTTTGTTACGGGTCCAGCTAATGATATGGCGGTGCCCGACGTCGAAGAAGCATACTTTGAAGCTGCTGATCTTTCATCCGCAACATTCTCGGGTGTCATCCCGCCAGTAGCAGTTCAAATAATATCAGAGGAGGATGAGCCCGCCATCTCGACTGTGTCTCCTTCGTCGAGCATGCCAGCAACTTCAACTATTGTTGGTGTCTCTTCTTTTGTTGCACAATCTGTTGAAGCAATGACTGTGGCGACATCCTCTACAGTTATTCCAGAAAGGAGGCTCACTGATATTGCAGCCACTTCCAGCGTCCATTCGAGCTTTGCTATGCTAGTGGATCAATACACTAGCATATTCAACCACACTTTGAAAGAATTGATATCCATGGTGCTGGAGAAGAACCTAGGCTTTGATGCTCTGAAGATGTCCTCCAATCTCACTATAGCACAGATTAAAAAAATTAGTGACGCTAAAAGAGCTAATGCACTAGAGCAAATAGTTAATGGTTTGGAATAACCCATTAACGAATATTTACAACTATCCCAAGGCAGCATCGATGACCTGGTCCAACCTGAGTATGACTCCCTAACTGCAAAACTTGCTCAACAGACAGAATCTTTGAACAAATTCATCTAGGAACGTCAACAAGAGATGGAGAAAGAGCAAGCCGTATTAGTGGAGAGTATTCCTCAGCTAGCTAAGTGCTGTACAGAATATGAGGGATACAAAATGAGGGTTCAAGAATTGGAAGCTAAACTTGCTCAGATAAGGGAGAAGCTTCTCAAAGCATCGCTAGTCCACAATGTATTGGAGGGCCAAGTGAGTACAGCTCAGCAGAACATGATACACGTGGGTATCATCCACGCAAGCTTTGTTGATAGTTTGTCCGAACTATCTCTCTTGAGCAATGACGAGGCAAGGCTGGAGCGGGCTCGTACTAATATTTTGGACTCCAGGAATAAAAGGATGGCTGCTTTGGCAAAACAGATCCGCGACTTAACTGCTCCTCCCCAATGATGTACTTTTTTGCTTCTTTTGTAATTTGTTATTCCCAGAGATAATAAAGATGCATTTTCTGACTTTGTGGACCCATCACTTTAGATTGCAAATGATAGGCTAGGATAAAAGTGATATTAGAGGTAATATGGATATGATATACTTTCGGTAGGGTTCAGCTGGATATATCTATTCAGAGGTTATGTGGACATGATAGAATATGATCCAACTAAATTTATATACAAAATACTATCAGAGGTAATATGGACATAATAGGTTTTAAAGTTTCAAATTAGTTAAACATATCTATTCAGAGGTCATAAGAACATGATAGAATATGATCGAACCAATCTTTGTACGTAGTATCGTCGGAATGAGATCTTCATCATACTCTGTGAAGCAAGGGAGATCAAGCGTGGTATTTCTTCAGGAATTTGCCGTTGATAGAAGCCATTATCAGATCTCCATTAGTCTTGGCTAATCTGTAAGCGCCATTTAAAAATGTCATTTTAATCACATAAGGGCCCTCCCATTTGGGCTGGAACTTGCCCTTACTTTTGTGCGTAATGATCATTGGCCTCTTTACAGCTAAAACTAGCTCACCAACTTTGAATACTCTTTCCTTCACTTTTTAATTAAAAGCTTTGGAGATGCGTGCCTGGTAGAACTCAATACATTATTGAGCTTGAAGGCATTTCTCGTCTAATCCTTCTAGATCTTGAAGCCTTAAATGATCATTATTTTCCTGAGTCAGCTCATTAGCCACTTATATTCTGAGCGATAGAATTTGAACTTCAATGGGAAGAACTGCTTTACACCCATAAACCAATAAAAATAGGGTACAACCTGTTGGCGTTCGTACCGTTGTGAGGTATGCCCAGAGACATTCCTCCAGCCTCTCGTTCCAATCTCTTTTGTTCGAAGAGACGAACTTCTTCAAGAGATTGATGACAGTTTTGTTGAAGGCTTCCGCCAAACCATTAGCAGCAGGATTATATGCCGTTGAGGCCATATATTGTATCTGATTCTTATCACAAAATTGGTGAAACGCTTGACTGATGAATTGAGGCCCATTATCATGAATTATCCTTTGGGGTATCCCAAAGCGATAAATTACATGGTGCTTGATAAAGCTGATCACGTTGGATGTCTTTACCTCAGCAAAAGGGATCGCCTCAGCCCATTTGGAGAAATACTCGGTGATAGCCAATATGAACTGATGTCCTCTAGAAGACGAAGGATGAATAGGACCAATGATATCCATACCCCATGCTTCAAAGGGCCATGATGCAATAGTAGGATGTAAATACTCAGGAGGAGGATGTATAAAATCCGCATGAACCTAACAGGCTTTGCATTGTCTTGCATAATTTATGGCATCTGCAATCATAGTAGGCCAGTAGTAGCCCATTCTCCTGATACGATCCTTTAACTTAGGACCGGGTTGATGTGCTCCACATACTCTGCCATGAGCTTCTCGGATAACCCGCTTTGCATCATCATCAGAGAGACATCATAACAACAGTCCATCATATGTTCGGCGATATAGACTTTGTGAAGAAGCATCAAAATAGAAACATAATGATCGTCTTTTGATAGATACTGCTTCTTTAGGATCCTCTGGTAAGATTCAGTATGACACAAAGTCTATAAAGGGACTTCTCCAATTTTTCTTAGGAGGAAACGTGTTTATAGCATAGCTGCGTTCTATGTAAAAGTTATTTTTCACACAAAACAAATCTCTGTTAAGAAGGATTACCGAATTTTGTCTTCTTATAGGAATAGCTAGATCTGCAGCTAGACTGGCCAGAGCATCAGCTTCCAAATTTTGAGATCGAGGTACATGCTCTAAGAAGAATCCTTTGAAAGACATGGCTTTCTCGATCGTTGTTTGGTGATAATGAATGAGGTCTGGAATGTGGACTTCATATATTCGTCTGACCTGATTGACAATTAGCTGAGAATCACCAAAAGCTTCCAGGTATTCAACATCCAATTCCTTCACGATTTGAAGCCCGATGAGTAGGGCATTATACTCTGCCACATTATTAGAGCAGGGTTCGCTAAGAGAATATGCTCGATAGATGACGAGTTTATCAGGAGTCACCAGAACAATTCCTACTCCTGAAACCACGTTCCCCTTAGGACCAGTCCTGGAAGCACCATCAAAGAATAGCTGTCATGTGTCACCTTCCATTGTAGAATTATATTCTGCAACTTCGTCGAGAATGTCCTCATATAATTTGGAGGTTTTCATAATTTGATGGGCAGCTAAGAAATCAGCCAAGGTTTGACCTTTTATGGACTTCTGAGGGACGTACACCATATCATACGGTGTTAATAACATCGCCCAAGTCGCGAGTCAGAAATTAAGAACACTTGGCTTATTCATCAATACCCGAAGAGGATTGATTCTGGAGATGATATGAATAGTTTGGCCCATGATGTAATGTCACATCTTCTGAATGGCAAATATTAGGGCCAAGCATCTTTTTCTACTGGGTTGTATCGGTGTTCAGCTCCGACCATCATCCTGCTTAGATAGTAGATAGCATGTTCATGACCTTCATTATTCTTCTGTGCAAGAAGAGCCCCTAAAGAATGATCCATTACTCGAATATACAGCAAAAATGGTCTTCCTATGACGGAAGGTACCAGAACTGGAGGATTAGTAAGATAGCGTTTGATGTCATTAAACGCTTGCTGACAGGATTCGTCCCATACGAAACACACACCTTTCTTCATTAGACGAGAAAAAGGCTGACATCTCCCAGAGAGGTTGGATATGAATCTCCTGATATAAGCTAGACGTCCTTGAAATCCCCTGAGTTCTCTCAGATTATGGGGCGGTCGCATTTCCAGGATAGCTTTTACTTTATCAGGGTCAACTTGAATGCCTTTAGCGGTAATGACAAATCCTAGAAATTTGCCACTGGATACACCAAGAAAGAATTTTGTAGGGTTCATTTTGAGTTGATGTTGGCACATCAACTCGAATATTGTCTTCAAGTCTTGGATGTGATTATCCTTGAGGCGGCTTTTGACAGCAATATCATCTACGTAATATTCTACCATTTTGCATAAATGCTTATGGAATATGTTACTCATAGCTCGTTGATATGTGGCCCCAGCATTCTTTAATCCAAAAGGCATGACTGTATAGCAATATACCCCCAATGGTGTACGAAAGACAGTATGCTTCTCATCTTCAGGATTAATCTTAATTTGATTATATCCTGAAAATATGTCCATGAAAGACATGCGCTCAAAATTGTACGTGTTATCGATCATGACGTCTGTAATGGAAAGAGGAAACTCATCTTTAGGGCAAGCCGTATTTAGATCTCGGAAGTCGATACAAATACGAACTTTTCCATTTTTCTTCATGACTGGGACAACATTAGCGTCCCAATCAGGATGTTGTTCTTCCCGGATGAACCCGCAGGCTATCAGTTTCTTGTTCGGCTTCAATGGCATCCATCATACTCGGGCGGAACCGGCGTTGGTGTTGCTTTACAGGCTTTGAATTGGACAATATGTTGAGTTTATGGGTAGCCACTTTTGGATCAAGACCTGGCATATCCTCATAATTCCAAGCAAAGACACCGATATATTCTTTTATCAACTGGATCATTTCTTCCTTTTCTTTTTCGGAAAGATTATTATTGATAAATATCGGCTTTGGTAAAAATTTGTCCCCAACATTGACTTGGATAACCTTATCTTCAGTGGGTGGTTCTTTTTATTCGAACCAGAGTTCCCATTGTGTATCTATTTGCTGTGCCTAGGGTTCATTCTTAAATGGTTCAGATTCTTCTTCCTTTGTTTCGAGGGAATCTGTCAACACCATATTTACTGAAAATGCTCGTTCGAGTTTATCATCTGAATCGGAGGACGACAAACCATCCTGAGAAGAGAAAATGGTCTCCTCACTTGACTCAGAGTTGTTCAAAGTTGCAAGAGATATGGTATACCCTAACCCGAAATGAGTTTGTTGATAGTAGGGATCACCATGCAACGGCATTCTTCTGCCTTTTCTATAGTTGAGGCCTGGCTCTAGCTTCAAATCATAACCCATGCTTTGCATAATCTTTAAAGCCTGTGGGCTATATTTGTGGACTTGTATTTTTCCAGCATCAAAATCGTGAGAATCTTCTTGTACAGTCGGTCTATTCTGCACGCGACCGAAGACTATTGGATGCTGATTGTTGCGAGTAGGTAGAACAACAATGATAGAATCGCCATGGGACCCATATGTCATGACGACATTAGATGTTGATGCTACTTCCCACACATATGGATGATAGGAGTCTATAGCTTCCAAGAATTTTTTTGCTATAGGTCCTATATCGTTATGAGGAGAGGATACCTGATTAGGAAATTGAGCGTCAGTATACTAGAAAAGAGAATCTTTATTATTGTCAGAAACCACGTTCCCGGTTGTATTTACATCAGTCGAATGCTTGTTGCGCCTAAGGTCAATGACCAAAGGTGGAGGTTTCTGGTTCAGAGTGATCACTAGAGGATTATTTCTTCCTCCCAATTATATTTTGCCCAAGTTAATAGTCATAGGTTCCATGACTTCAGGACGGATAGTCCGCCCTTTCACCTGGATTGACAAATGTTGCACAGTAGATGGTTCTCCTGGCTCCCGGTGGGATTTCTCCTCCGTCCTGCCTGACACCTCCTCCATGTAGTCTTGGGTGTATAACATGGCATCAGAATAGTAAGATTCAACCCCTTTGAAAGGATTGAGATCAGCGAATTCTGTCTTTACTGTTCCTTGGACGTCTACATATTTGAAGTATTGATGTAGAGTTGATTGAATAATATTATGATCGTGGTTCCATGGTCTACCCAACATAATATTGTAATACACCTCTGAATCAATGATATAGCATATAGCCACTGATCTAAGGTCACCAATATGGATCCTCAGACGAAACTTCCCCAACAGTCTGCTTTTTCTGGCATTGAAGCCCACGATTGTAGTGGTAGTGTAAGCCAGTTCACTTATAGGAATCCTCAATGGTCTTAGCAGACTATGAGGGATAATGCTGATCGACGATCCCGAATCTATGTGAATCCTGTCTACCTCAATGGAGCTGACGTATCCGGTGTAATAAAGAGGCATATCATATTTGTTATGTTTCAACAACATATCCTCTTGAGTGAAAGTGATGTTAGGGACCACTTCCATCACACTATGGCATTGAGGATATGTCACAGGCTCTTTATCAGGGGATTTAAGCTGAGTCAAGTATACATTTGCCTGCATTAACGCTTCACTCAAGGCTTGATGAGTGTCTTTGGATAGCCTAAGTAGCTCAAAAATGGACAATCTGGCCAGAGTATTATCCAACTGGGCCAAGATATCAAAGTTATATGGTTTCTCTAAACCTTTATTTTGAATATTCTTTAAAGGTTTATCAAAACGAACTTCTTTTTGTTTGCCCTTGTCCACCGAAGTTGGTTTGGAAGGACCTACTTCTGGCATAACAGGTTCAGGCTCTGGAGGTTTGGCAGCTGAAGTGTCTGCCATTGCTTCCTCATGGCTCCCTCCATAGTTCTTAAGATAGGCTTTTCCTGACCGGGTTCCGGTTGCCAAAGCCTCTTCTTCCGATGTCGGGGATATTGCAACCATATGGCATGGTTTACATCTTGAGTTCTTTTTAGACTTAGCTTTAGTAGCTCTAGTCTCTTCCTCAGTTTTAGACACCAGATCAGGGTAAACCCATATGATCTCCCCACGCTTGGTAGTTAGGGGCACTAGGTCATAATTTTGACCCCTGGTCGGAGGGAGATTAACAATATTCATCATTGCCCGTGGAATAGGTACCACACCATCCGGGACTTCTTGAGGGGGCAGATTGCCAAATTGGAGGGAGATCATATTGGCAGTGACCGTCTTCTCGCTATTACGCAGAGTGATAGCCTTGGCGTCGATCAACTCCTGGATTTTCTATTTTAGTACATAGCATGCCTTTGTGGGGTGATGTATGTATCAGTGGAAAATATAGTACTTAGGATTATTTGTACTGCCGACTTCGTTTGGCCGCTTTATCTCTGGGAGAGTAAGCTTGCCACTTTTGACTAGACAATCCAATATGCTCGGAATATCATCGTCGTCAAAAGAATATTCTTCTTTAGACCTGGAAGTCCCAGGATTCGTCTGCATAGTTACTAGAGTATGTTGCCTGGACGTGTTGATTGTCAGAGCTTCCTTTCCTTTGGAACTACGAGTATGGTCATTATTAGAGGATGACTGATTCCCTCTATCGGAGGTAGAGATCATGTCACGAGCCTTCCGACTGTTATCTTCAGCGGCTACAGCCGATATGAGAAACGAGGGCCAATCATGGAACTGATATGGTCCCATGAACACTGAGATCAATGGAAGAAAGTTCTTCCGGCAAATGTCCACCAGGGCTGAATCTGGAACTCCAGGAGGCATCTGAAAAGTAGCTTGACAAAAATATTGAATAAAAGTATGAACGTTCGCTTTTTCTTTCTGCTTCACTTCGATGAGCGATGACATAGACATGTCCATTCCTTCTTCGTAGAATCGAGCGAAGAACAGAGTCTTAAAATCTTCAAAAGAAGTAATACAGTTGTCCGCTAGACTACGGTACCATTGGTAGGCTACTCCAGATAGACATCCCTTAAACACTCGAGTGAGAAGGACGTCATTCCCCTGCAACAACACCATCATCATGCTAAAGTAATTCATATACTGGCTTGGTGACGTCTTTCCCTCAAACAAAACCATAGCCTGTGGTTTATATTTTGGTGGAAAAGGGATCTCATCCTAGACAGCTGGGTATGGTTGGTTGATTCCTAACTTCTTGAGCTGATCCTTATGCTTCAAGGCATCAAATTAGGATTTTAATTCCTGGACCGCCTGTATCGGATTTTCAGTTAGGAAAGGGACAGCAGAGAGGTGAGAGATCGGTTGTATCGTAACCCCAACAGGAGATAATATATTCTTCGGGTTAAAGGGTTAAGGAGCAGTTGACTCTTGATTTGGAACAGGCTCTTGTCCTGCATTGGATGGTGGTATGTCTACCCCCACACGTAGTTAAGTCGGAGGAACCGGTATTTTAGCCATTGCGACTGCATATTGAGTCATCATCATCTGGCGTATACTCTCCATCATGGAATGCATCTCTTTCAGCGATGCTTCCAATACAGCAATGCGTTGCTCAGTACTTCTTGATGGGGAAGCCTCTTTATGTTCATCTCCAACGGCATAAACTCCCATTTCTCTGGATGCCACTGAGGGATTAGTATAGATCTCTGTAGAGATTGAGTCTATACTTTCAGCATCAAATTCAGAAAGCTGGCAACCCCCATTATTGGAGTCAGAAGAATATGAAGATGATTGTCGTGACCTCGAGCGAGTATTTTGGAAAACACCTGCTTCAATATTCTCAAGGAGTCTGTCAAATCTCCTTTGGCTCGGAGTTCTAGAGGGATGACGTCTTGAACTTGACCTTCCTTTAGGAATGTGTGAAGCCATGTTTACTGATGCGAATGTTGGTTCTTCTTCCTGTAAGGACAAAGAGTAGTTCAACCGGTCAAAAACTGACCATTTTGCCTTAGAACAGCAGTAGTTAATTACCACTTTATGACTATTACAATAATGCTCCCTAAGGGGTGTAATAGACATATTAGAAGATCCCCTGTCTTTGCGTTTCTGGATCAAGAAATCACACAAATCAGGGGGATTAACCGAAGAAGAAGAAGGCTTATTATGCCTTTTTACATCAGTAGGGACGTGGAGATTGGGAACCATGACCCTCTATCTGCCATAAGAATACAGCTGTTCACCCATGTGAGTAGCATACGATCCATCATCCGTCTGAGCAGCATATTTTCCTGTGAAGCGGGTCTTCTTTATAAGGAAAAACTTATCCTGGCGTAATTTGGAGTGTTGCCTAGGTTCGCACAAAACAGGAAAAGTCCTCAAATGGCCTCCAGCGTCACGCGTAATCTGAAGAGTGGGCAACTTCTTCTCTTGGGGGCGTACACTTCTAGAGGTTGGGAGATTCGCTACTCGTTTTCCCTTGTTGTGATCCAAGGGTCCATCTGCTTCATCACAGATGGGAGATATATTTTTATGTGCAGAACACGTTTAAAATTTCAGAATTGGTGCTGAGGCCTTATCAGAAATTTTGTCTGCCATGTCACAGACGGGAGACAAAGTTTTACGCGCAGGGCGCGTTCTAGACTTCTAGATTGGCACTGGTGCATTGCCAGAAGTTTTGTCTGCCACGTCACAGACGGGAGACAAAGTTTTACGTGCGGGGCATGTTCTAGACTTCTGGATTGGCACTGGGGCATTACTAGAGGTTTTGTCTGCCACGTCACAAACAGGAGATGGATTTTTACGCACAAGGCAAATAGGTTGTGTTGTCACAACCTTGTTGATCAGAGAAGGAGAGCTTGCAGGAAGGGTAGAGGATGTCTGGGGCATCCACACTTTACGCAGCTTCCTGTTGTCTTTGACAGAGAGAGAATGAGAGCTACCCCGTGTGCGAAGCATGTCTCCATAAGCAGATTGGTCGAATTGAACGACCAAAGTCGTCTTCGTCGATCCGACGAATACAACATCGTGTTGAGCAATGGCTTTCTCGTTAGATGAGAAAGTAGTCCCCAGCAGAGTCACCATCTTGTGTTTGATGATAAACAAAAAAATAAAACTAGGTTTATACAAAACTCTTTCTTTGTTTACAAACAAGAAAAAGAGTACAATTAATCCTATACGAGGATGTTAAGTACAATAAAAATAATTCTGGGGAAAAATTGCTATAGGAGTCTGATCTGTGGTCGATCACTTTGTCCCTTGGACCACACGATGATGAAGAAGTACTGTAGAAGAAGTAGAAGTTTCAAAGATTGCAGAAGGGATTGGATTCTCGTTGCCAAAGCTGTCAATCATTACTCTCTGTCTGTGCTCTCTCTCTCTCTCTCTCTCTCTGATCTCTTAATCTCTGATCTTGATCCTCTCTTCAACCTTGATCTCCTATGACCAGAGGTCTCTATTTATAGAGATCTGTAAACCCCCTCGATTTATTCTGTAGATAGTTAGAGTAGATTTGGAAAAATTTTGATAGCAGATGTTGAGGTTTAGATATTAGAGGATTTTATCTGGTATTTAATTCAATTAATTAAAATCCTTGGCGCGCCCTATCATTGTTTGATTATTCGGAGCCCATTATCAGCCCATAAATTTCGTACAAATATTGTACACTCGACTTAACTCGCCAAATTAGGCACTGGACTTTTCTGACTGTTAAAATCAACTTTCGTGTGCTCTAAATTAATTGCGCAACATTCCGAAAATCGTAAACCGTATTTTATTTCGTGTCGGACACCTGTGTCGTTACCCTCGATTTTGGGGTACCAACTTAACCCGTTGAGCCGGACCAACTAAAGGGTCCAAGGCCGACTCTAAGCCCCCACCATTTTTGGCCTTTGCGCCGTTTCCAGATTTTGACCCCGCGGACCCCAATTAAATTAAATTCGCGGAACGCGTTATCTTTAATTAAATCGGGATTTACCAACTCTGTAAATTCTATTTTAATATTAAATTAATCCCAATGCCCATTTAATTAAACCCGTTCCTCACCCACATTACCCCCTCGTCATATATTTTAATAAACGCAATTTTCGGCACAATTTTCGCGTCATTTCATGTGTCCATGCAAATTCCCGAATTTACGGGGGCTAAGTCGCAATTATCAATTTGTGTGGCAAACTCCTATTGGCCATATATAAATGAGAGGGTCCCAAAATAGGGTCCCAATCTCATCCCCCTTCATGAAGAAACCCACTTCTCTTCATAATAAATCCCAACCCTCCATTTTGAATGTCATCATCTCCACCCTTCATCTCAACACACTATCCTATAAAACCATCACATCACCCTCACCACTCCCCAAACCGGCCCTAATCCCCATGCCTAGAAAATCCCCCACTCTCTCTCTCTCTCCTCCCTCTTCCAAATACTTAGCAGCCAAATACTTTCCTCCTTCCTTCTTCCTCTTCTTCATTTCTTCTTCTTCTTCTTTTATTCTTCTCCATCATTTTTCTTCCTGAAGAACTCAACCCCGTCCGGCGGCTGACCTCGCTCCGGCCGGCCAGCGCCCTGCCGACCCGCTGTGCGGTGCATCCCCCGCGGCGGTGCATTTATCCCCACGGCTGAGCAGCTCCGGTCCCCGCACTGTGCGTCCACCTTCCCGCAGCGGCTGACCTCACTGACCCCGCGGTGAACTTCGGCCCGCGGTGCAGCTGCCACTCCGGCACTGTGCAGCGAGACCCCCGCCCGACTGACTGTGCATCCCGACGCCGGCAGTGCGTTCCCCCGCAGCGTCCGGCGGTGCAACACCCTGTCCGATCTTCTCCCTCTTCCGGCCATCTCCCCATCCGACCGTTACTCCACCACTATCGACACCAACGCACCCCGACTCCGCCGCTCGAGCCTGCTCCACTGTGACCGCTCCCAACTCCGGCGACTTTGTGCAGCACCCCGACTCCACGGTGCGGTTGTTCCCCCGTTCGGCAGCCACCTCCACTGCATTCTTCTCCGATGAGAACCTCCCGCACCGCCGTCCGTCTCCATTGCATCATCTCCGGCCATCCAGGGTTCTCCGGCCAGCACCTATTCCCGCCACCCTCCACCATCTTCATCATCATCTTCACCAATCTCACCATCATCACCGCCACGTTCACCTGACTCCGGCCATCCAGGGTTCTCCGGCCAGCAGCACCCACGCCAAGGTGAAATACCTCCCTTCCTCTCCCTATATTGTTATATATATATGTTTTGTGTAAGTAAAATGTAGTACTTTTGATCTATGTGTTTAAGGAGGGTGCCTAGAGTTAGTGTTGAGATTAAGTTTTGTGTTGAGTTTTGAGTTTAAGATACTACGTGAGATCTTGGGGTTTATTACGTGTTACAATATACAAATCATGGATGTAAAGGATGTGGATTAAATTTGGGTTATGAATGCTGGGTAAGGAATTTTAGGTCTCTTTTAATTAATGTATACATATTGGTTATTGACGACTAGCAGTTTTAAATGGTTGTGAAAAGAATATTTCGATACTAAAAACAGGGAATATACTGAGGTACAGATTTAATTGTCGTAGTATACCGTTGTGATATCAAGCATTGGTTAATATTGGGAGCTAATATTTAATGATGAATATATTGGAGGAGTAGCTATTGACGGTGTTTATAACCGAGGGTTTAAGTAATTAATAATAACCAGAACCTCGAGGATAATTTTTTTAGTTAAGGATAATGTGTAATGAACATGGAAATGGCTGTAAAGACTAGATTGGAATTTGAGAATTTGATCCTGGCTTGAACTACTAAACTTTGTGATGAGCATAGTGTGATTGAGGTTTGGATTGATGATATCGTACAGATATTTAATTTGATTAGATGTAACTTGCTCCGAGTCAACTTTGGTCAACCCTCTAGCGTCATGCCCCTGTGAGTCGAAGCTGAGACTGAGTCTAGGTATAAATGTGTGTAGCACACCTGTCTGTTGTAAAAATAGATTATTGATTCTGGTTTATATCTCATCTCTAGGTACTGCCGGACCTGAGGACTTGGATGTGGTACCGGATCCACGTCATCAGCAACCGCACGCAGGCAAGTGTACCTTGCCACCCTGTATTTCAGTTTACAGATATTGTTGTTCTTTATGTACTCGTGCACATATTTCTGTTGACGAACGATACTCCGTGTCCGGTTCACAACCGGGTGTTGACATTCGACTTAACGACCTAGAGAAATTACTGATGTTTCATAGAACCTCGATGCACGTACCAGAGTACAACGATACCCCAGGACACACTTATACACTGTGATCGTGCCAGATTCCTGTATCCTAATACTGACATCATGACCAGAGACTGGGACGACCTTAGGGTCACGTCTGTTGAGTTATTCCTTGTGTCGAGACTGTTAGATAGAGGTTCAGGTTCAGCGCACTATCGCGGACCGCTTGGGAAGGGGAAGACAGTTACTAGACGTTTGGGCTACTCTGCACGCGCTTATATATATACCTGTTATGATCCTGTTTGATAGTGTAGTGGTAACACCCGTGTGTCTCTGTGCTCGGAGCTGCGGTACGACCCGTGTGTCTCTGTGTTCGGAGCTGCGGTTTTATTTTGGACAGCCCACGCGTCGAACATTGTCTTTAAACCGTGTCACACTAGTTGGTTATGATAGAGTACCCTGTCGTGCACTTGTACTTTCTGTTTACTTGGCTTGCTATATTTCTGTACCTTGTTACGTCCCTCTGAGGACCTGGTTCCCTGCCAGTTTTGCAGCATAGACGATTACGGAGCACTTGGAGATACCGATGGAGTGGCATATCTTGCGAGCATGGTACCAGGTACTCACATTATATCTACCGGCATTATGGTTATTTTACATTGATTATTCATCTGCTGTTTTAGCCTAGTTTTGTAGACTCATACTTCTTCTCGAGTCTATTCGAGTTAGTGTGTTATTGGGCGGCCGACCTTAGCACATTTAGCTCTTTCTTGTATACTGATGTACATTGTGGATTGAGACATAGAGGTTTACATTTATGGAATATCTAGATAGTGCCCTTTTATATTACAGCTTATACGTATTCGAGTCAGACCAGAGTCTGGTCGAATGCGTAGCTGGCGTGTCACGTATTCCTGGTCCTACGTATTTTGGGACTGGGGCGTGACATGTTTTTGTGGTGGCCCATGCAGGTCAGATTTAAATCGTCTTGGTCACCTGACTGTGCCAAGCGAGCCTGCAAATTAGGAATAAATGTTATGATTGTTGAGTAGGATCTCAATCCATAATCGATTTTAAAACTCTTTGTATGTGATTATCGCCCTTGGATTTCCACTTTGCATTCGTTCAATCTTCGTCAATGTCGCTATCCTTGTTTCTCGTCCCCTATTGTTCGGGGAGACGAATGTTTGTGACTGATGATTCCCTCCAGAAGAAGATTGAAGATCAGACGGCAGAAGACAGAATTCGTATACCTTTCTCGAAGAAGATTGATACCTTATCAGGATAGATGGATGGGTTCTTTGGATTCTAGAACTAGTATAGAAGGTTGGCAAGAGAGTTGGACCCAGTAGTACCTTACCCGTGCTTGAGGCAGCAGTGATCTTGGAAGTACTAAGAGCCAGAAGGACTATTGATCATGACCTAGAATGATTTATAGGAATCCAAAGCCTGATGATAGAGACTAGTGGTTGTATACGATAACAATACCAGGAACGAAGATTATGAGCTAGAGGAGATGAAGATTTTAGGATCTCACTTGGGAGATAATAATCGGATTTCAGGAAATTCCAGTATGTGCTTGAGTGATACCATTATTGTACTAAGTGACTTGGAGAGATAAATAACGAAAAGAAGAAATGCGAGGAATAGAATTTTAGGGAAAACTTTGAGGAGAGAATTATACATTAGGCTAGGAATTGTTTTTTGAGAATTGATGTTAGAAACAGAACGGGAGAAATTATTGTGAGGTTTAGTCTAGACTATGACCTTATCCTAGACATGGATTGATTGAGCCAATATCACTCGACGCGAGATTGTCGAAGTGATTACATTATTTGTGACTACCAGATTACCCTGAGTTTGAGATACTTCAGGGAGCCGGGAGCATGGTGCCCCTCTACCTTAGAGACACACATTGCAGAAGGTGAACCAGTGTACCCCGTATTATATCAGGGTTTGAGGATGTGTTTCTAGAGAATTTTTTGGGCCTGCCACCTGACAGAAAGAGTTTGTTACAGAGTTGACTCCAAGAGCCGAGCCGATTATTTTTTTCTGTCTTCAGACTAGCACCGACAAAGTTTGGTTGAGTTGGAAGTCCATAATAGAGGACCTCTTAGACAAGGGTTTCGATCGGGCTAGTGTTTTTCCATGAGAAGCAACCATCTTATGGTATCGAAGAAGGACGAGACGGTACGTCTGCGTATTGATTTCAGGGACGGTATGTTTGTGTATCAATTACAGGATTTAATGCAGTAATGGTAAAGAACAAGTACCCATTGCCGCACATCAAAGATTTATTTGAATCAGCTAAGTGGCGCATATGTATTTTGAAGATCGATCTCAGATCCAGCTATCATCAGATCAAGGTACGGAAAGAGGACATCCAGAAGACGGCCTTTCGGACGAAGTATGGCCATTATGAGTTTTTAGTCATGCCGTTTGGTTTAACCAACGCGCCAGCAGTATTCAGGTGTTTGATGAACAATATTTTCCACCAGTACTTAGATAAGTTCGTGGTGGTATTTATAGACGAAATCTTGATATATTCCAAGAGCCAGGAGGAGCATGAGAGACATCTCAGGATTGTGTTGGAGACGCCGAGACATGAGAGGCTGTACGCCAAACTCAGCAAATGTGAGTTTTGCTTGGATAGAGTACCATTTCTAGGACACATAATCACCGGAGATGGACTATCAGTTGATCCGGAGAAGATAGCTGCAGTAGAGACTTGGCCTACCCCTACATCAGTTACGGAGGTTAGGAGTTTCCTCGGACTTGCCGGATATTACCGGAGGTTCATGGAAAACTTTTTGAGGATAGCTGCGCCTATGACCCGACTAACGCGTAAAGGCGAAGAGTTTATCTGGACCAACGAGTGTCAGACGGCTTTCGATGAGCTGAAGAAGCGTCTGACATCAGTACCGATTTTGACACTACCTTCCGGATCAGGAGGATTTGTAGTGTACAGTGATGCGTCAGGGAACGGATTTTGATGTGTACTGATGCAACACGGCAAGATGATAGCCTACGCATCGAGACAGTTGAGAGTTCATGAGAAGAACTATCCGACGCACGACTTGGAGCTAGCTGCAGTGATATTTGCACTAAAGCTATGGAGACATTACCTTTATGGTAAGCGTGTTGAGATTTATACAGATCATAAAAGCCTAAAGTACGTCTACACGCAGAAGGAACTCAACATGAGACAAAGGCATTGGCTAGAATTTATGACAGATTATAATATAAAGTTGTAGTACCATCCTGGCGAGGCAATTGTAGTAGCGATGCCTTAAGCTAAGCCAATGGCCTATTTTTATGACTCATCGCCAGTGGTTAGAGGATTTTTCAGGAACTCAGGATTGAGAATGTATTGCCAGGCATGGATGCACAGATGGCCAGTCTTGAGGTTCAGTCTACTGTGATTAAGCGGATCAAGGTAGCATTGACTACGGATACGAGATTTAGACGACTGCGAGAAAGGACAGAGGTCGACATGCAAACGGGACTCAGGATTCATGAAAACAGAACATTGAGGTGTGGAGATCGCCTATACGTTCCAAGTGGCGAGCTACGCCAAGAGTTGATGACCGAGGCGCCTAGCTCGATTTATACAATTCATTCCAGGGATACGAAGATGTACCGAGGCTTGGAGCAACAATTCTGGTAGCATAGGATGAAAAGAGAGATTTCGAGATTCGTAGCAAGATGCTTGGTATGTCAACGAGTCAAGGCAAAATACCTGAGAACTGCAGGACTATTGCAGTCGCTTCACATTCCTGAGTGGAAGTGGAAACACATTACCATGGACTTCGTCACATGATTCCCGTGAAGCCCAAGCGGGTAGGATACAGTTTGGATTGTCGGGGACAGACTCACCAAGTCTGCACAGTTCTTGCCCTTCAGAGTTGGGCAATCCACAGAGATACTAGCTGACATGTATATGAGGCAGATAGTACGATTACATGGAGTGCCTGTCAGCATCGTATCGGATCGTGATTCCAGATTCACGTCACATTTTTGGCGGAGTACGCAAGAGAGCCTAGGGACTCGTCTCAAGTTCAGTACTGCGTATCATCCACAGACTGACGGACAGTCAGAGCGCATGATACAGATATTAGAGGATATGTTGAGAGCGTGCATGATTGATTTTGGAGGATCTTGGGAGGACCATCTACACTTGGTGGAATTCTCCTACAATAACAGTTACCAGGCCAGCATACAGATGGCACCTTATGAGGCACTGTACGGCAGGAAATATAGGTCGCCAGTTTGTTGGAGTGACGTGGGAGAGCGTCAGATACTTGGTTCCGAATTGGTGACACAGACAGTAGAGAAGGTCAAGCAGATTCAGAGCCACCTGCACGCAGCACAGGACAGACAGAAACACTGGGCAGATGCGCACCGCAGACCATTGGAGTTCAAGGAGGGTGATCACGTATTTTTGAGGATATCTCCCACTAGTGGTACCATCAGATTCGGAGGCAGAGGCAAGCTGAGTCCGAGGTATATCGGACCTTTTGACATTTTGGAACGAGTTGGCGAAGTGGCTTACCGTCTTGCATTACCTCCATCATTAGAGGAAGTACATAACGTATTTCACGTATCGCAGCTGAGGAGATATGTCGCAGACCCTAGCCACGTGCTTGATCATTCGGAGATTACAGTCGGGCCTAGTCTGTCTTACGTAGAGCAGCCATTGGAGATTCTCGATCACAGCGAGAAGACTTTGAGAGGGCAGACGATTCGACTGGTCAGAGTGGCTTGGAAGCACCATTCACCAGGCGAGTCTATTTGGGAACGCGAGGATTCTATTCGGCAGCGGTTTCCGTACTTATTTGAGGAGCAAGGTACAAATTTACATACGGAATTTGATTACTAGTGTTTTAAAATTCTGTTAGATATTATCGTGCTTTACTTTTAATTTCGGGGACGAAATTTTTCTAAGTTGGGAAGAATGTAAACCCCCTCGATTTATTCTGTAGATAGTTAGAGTAGATTTGGAAAAATTTTGATAGCAGATGTTGAGGTTTAGATATTAGAGGATTTTATCTGGTATTTAATTCAATTAATTAAAACCCTTGGCGCGCCCTATCATTGTTTGATTATTCGGAGCCCATTATCAGCCCATAAATTTCGTACAAATATTGTACACTCGACTTAACTCGCCAAATTAGGCACTGGACTTTTCTGACTGTTAAAATCAACTTTCGTGTGCTCTAAATTAATTGCGCAACATTCCGAAAATCGTAAACCGTATTTTATTTCGTGTCGGACACCTGTGTCGTTACCCTCGATTTTGGGGTACCAACTTAACCCGTTGAGCCGGACCAACTAAAGGGTCCAAGACCGACTCTAAGCCCCCACCATTTTTGGCCTTTGCGCCGTTTCCAGATTTTGACCCCGCGGACCCCAATTAAATTAAATTCGCGGAACGCGTTATCTTTAATTAAATCAGGATTTACCAACTCTGTAAATTCTATTTTAATATTAAATTAATCCCAATGCCCATTTAATTAAACCCGTTCCTCACCCACATTACCCCCTCGTCATACATTTTAATAAACGCAATTTTCGGCACAATTTTCGCGTCATTTCATGTGTCCATGCAAATTCCCGAATTTACGGGGGCTAAGTCACAATTATCAATTTGTGTGGCAAACTCCTATTGGCCATATATAAATGAGAGGGTCCCAAAATAGGGTCCCAATCTCATCCCCCTTCATGAAGAAACCCACTTCTCTTCATAATAAATCCCAACCCTCCATTTTGAATGTCACCATCTCCACCCTTCATCTCAACACACTATCCTATAAAACCATCACATCACCCTCACCACTCCCCAAACCGGCCCTAATCCCCATGCCTAGAAAATCCCCCACTCTCTCTCTCTCTCCTCCCTCTTCCAAATACTTAGCAGCCAAATACTTTCCTCCTTCCTTCTTCCTCTTCTTCATTTCTTCTTCTTCTTCTTTTATTCTTCTCCATCATTTTTCTTCCTGAAGAACTCAACCCCGTCCGGCGGCTGACCTCGCTCCGGCCGGCCAGCGCCCTGCCGACCCGCTGTGCGGTGCATCCCCCGCGGCGGTGCATTTATCCCCACGGCTGAGCAGCTCCGGTCCCCGCACTGTGCGTCCACCTTCCCGCAGCGGCTGACCTCACTGACCCCGCGGTGAACTTCGGCCCGCGGTGCAGCTGCCACTCCGGCACTGTGCAGCGAGACCCCCGCCCGACTGACTGTGCATCCCGACGCCGGCAGTGCGTTCCCCCGCAGCGTCCGGCGGTGCAACACCCTGTCCGATCTTCTCCCTCTTCCGGCCATCTCCCCATCCGACCGTTACTCCACCACTATCGACACCAACGCACCCCGACTCCGCCGCTCGAGCCTGCTCCACTGTGACCGCTCCCAACTCCTGCGACTTTGTGCAGCACCCCGACTCCACGGTGCGGTTGTTTCCCCGTTCGGCAGCCACCTCCACTGCATTCTTCTCCGATGAGAACCTCCCGCACCGCCGTCCGTCTCCATTGCATCATCTCCGGCCATCCAGGGTTCTCCGGCCAGCACCTATTCCCGCCACCCTCCACCATCTTCATCATCATCTTCACCAATCTCACCATCATCACCGCCACGTTCACCTGACTCCGGCCATCCAGGGTTCTCCGGCCAGCAGCACCCACGCCAAGGTGAAATACCTCCCTTCCTCTCCCTATATTGTTATATATATATGTTTTGTGTAAGTAAAATGTAGTACTTTTGATCTATGTGTTTAAGGAGGGTGCCTAGAGTTAGTGTTGAGATTAAGTTTTGTGTTGAGTTTTGAGTTTAAGATACTACGTGAGATCTTGGTGTTTATTACGTGTTACAATATACAAATCATGGATGTAAAGGATGTGGATTAAATTTGGGTTATGAATGCTGGGTAAGGAATTTTAGGTCTCTTTTAATTAATGTATACATATTGGTTATTGACGACTAGCAGTTTTAAATGGTTGTGAAAAGAATATTTCGATACTAAAAACAGGGAATATACTGAGGTACAGATTTAATTGTCGTAGTATACCGTTGTGATATCAAGCATTGGTTAATATTGGGAGCTAATATTTAATGATGAATATATTGGAGGAGTAGCTACTGACGGTGTTTATAACCGAGGGTTTAAGTAATTAATAATAACCAGAACCTCGAGGATAATTTTTTTAGTTAAGGATAATGTGTAATGAACATGGAAATGGCTGTAAAGACTAGATTGGAATTTGAGAATTTGATCCTGGCTTGAACTACTAAACTTTGTGATGAGCATAGTGTGATTGAGGTTTGGATTGATGATATCGTACAGATATTTAATTTGATTAGATGTAACTTGCTCCGAGTCAACTTTGGTCAACCCTCTAGCGTCATGCCCCTGTGAGTCGAAGCTGAGACTGAGTCTAGGTATAAATGTGTGTAGCACACCTGTCTGTTGTAAAAATAGATTATTGATTCTGGTTTATATCTCATCTCTAGGTACTGCCGGACCTGAGGACTTGGATGTGGTACCGGATCCACGTCATCAGCAACCGCACGCAGGCAAGTGTACCTTGCCACCCTGTATTTCAGTTTACAGATATTGTTGTTCTTTATGTACTCGTGCACATATTTCTGTTGACGAACGATACTCCGTGTCCGGTTCACAACCGGGTGTTGACATTCGACTTAACGACCTAAAGAAATTACTGATGTTTCATAGAACCTCGATGCACGTACCAGAGTACATCGATACCCCAGGACACACTTATACACTGTGATCGTGCCAGATTCCTGTATCCTGATACTGACATCATGACCAGAGACTGGGACGACCTTAGGGTCGCGTCTGTTGAGTTATTTCTTGTGTCGAGACTGTTAGATAGAGGTTCAGGTTCAACGCACTATCGCGGACCGCTTGGGAAGGGGAAGACAGTTACTAGACGTTTGGGCTACTCTGCACGCGCTTATATATATACCTGTTGTGATCCTGTTTGATAGTGTAGTGGTAACACCCGTGTGTCTCTGTGCTCGGAGCTGCGGTACGACCCGTGTGTCTCTGTGTTCGGAGCTGCGGTTTTATTTTGGACAGCCCACGCGTCGAACATTGTCTTTAAACCGTGTCACACTAGTTGGTTATGATAGAGTACCCTGTCGTGCACTTGTACTTTCTGTTTACTTGGCTTGCTATATTTCTGTACCTTGTTACGTCCCTCTGAGGACCTGGTTCCCTGCCAGTTTTGCAGCATAGACGATTACGGAGCACTTGGAGATACCGATGGAGTGGCATATCTTGCGAGCATGGTACCAGGTACTCACATTATATCTACCGGCATTATGGTTATTTTACATTGATTATTCATCTGCTGTTTTAGCCTAGTTTTGTAGACTCATACTTCTTCTCGAGTCTATTCGAGTTAGTGTGTTATTGGGCGGCCGACCTTAGCACATTTAGCTCTTTCTTGTATACTGATGTACATTGTGGATTGAGACATAGAGGTTTACATTTATGGAATATCTAGATAGTGCCCTTTTATATTACAGCTTATACGTATTCGAGTCAGACCAGAGTCTGGTCGAATGCGTAGCTGGCGTATCACGTATTCCTGGTCCTACGTATTTTGGGACTGGGGTGTGACAAGATCAGTCACAATAACTGTCCAGTCGGCGTAGACGCCAAACTGTGAAGAGAGTTGCACTCTTTATGCGACGGTTATAATAACTGCTATCCACGTTTGAATGATCTCCTGAATCCACGTATGATACGTGTTCCATTATGAGGTAACGTGTATAACCGCTCCTCAAAGATCACGGCTTGCAAGCCACATAGGCAACTGCCCCTCGCGTAAAGATGGTTGGCATAAAAGCCAAATAAGTGTCTTATTGGCGTAAAAGCCAAATAGCTGTCTTGTTGGCGTACAAGTCAAATAGCTGTCTTGTTGGCGTAAAAACCAAATAGCTGTCTTGTTGGCATAAAAGCCAAATAGTTGTCTTGTTGGCGTAAAAGCCAAATAGCTGTCTTGTTGGCATAAAACCAAATAGCTGTCTTATTGGCATAAAAGCCATATAGCTGTCTTGTTGGCGTAGAAGCCAAATTATGCGTAAAGCTTGATGCTGCATGGATAATAGATAACCAGCGTAAAACTAGCCAATTATCCTTCCTAACTGAGGTCTTGAGCATATTCTGGGCTAAATTGTCTTATCACGTACCTTTGCAAGTATAGCCTGAGTTAGCGTATTTCGAGGAGATAACATACGGTGTACTCCCATAGTTTAAAATAGCCTGGTTGGCGTAACATGCAAGGATGGTGATGTGAGCGTATTAGTCATAATTTTAGCTTTTCCAGTCATTAAAAATAGAATAAAATCCCGTGCATTAAATGCAGAGATCTGCCCCCATCTCGTGCATTAAATGTAGAGATATGACTCGAGCTTTGTACGAGAGACAACTTTTGACGTGGCGTCTGATTTTGTCTCATGTTGAGTGTAAAGACTCATTTCTGCCTGTGTAAAATAGGCAATGTATTCCTTGAATGCATAAAAATGACATGTATTAAGGATATGTCACTAAACGACAGTCTGGATCTCTGTGCAGAATCATCACCACAGTCGTCCTCTCGATCGTCGTGTAGTACTTTTTGTCAGGAGTCAGGTTCACTGTTTTGTCTGACAGATTCATTCGAGGAATATGAAGAGTTCCTCGTACAACTTCACGCCGCATTAAGAGCAAACGTAGTTTACGCAGGAGGGAGGTATAGCAACCTTTTACGCCAAAATAGCCTTGAAGCGCTGCTTTACGCGGGCTGTTCTGAAGCCATATTTTATGCCACACAGCGTTGAAGCTCTATTTTACACGTATAGCTCTGAAGTCATATTTTTACGCCACACAGTACTGAAGCTCTATTTTATGCGGACTTTATGTATGCTGGGGGTTTTACGCGTATAATTCCCCAACATAATTTATGCTTCTACAGTTATTTATTAAACATGTCCCTTCGTTGTAAAATATTAAGGCTGACGCTTTAGCCGGCCTCGCTGCTTCCTTGGCAGTCCCAGACAACACCCATCAGCTAATCACGGTGATCGGTCAAGAGCTGTATATCCCAAAGGTAACCTATGCTTATGCCTCAGTTATGCAGCAGAGGTCGACACTGATACTCAAGATTAGAGGCTTCCATTCATCGACTACGCAGTTTATAGAATTTTTCCTGAAAACCGAAAGGAAGCTACTTAAATCAGAAGACGCTCCCTCCATTTCTATTACAATACAGAGACCAAAATATTGTACCGTCAGTCCTATGACGGCCTTCTATTATGATGCTTGTCGAACGCAGAGGCAAAATAAGCCCTCCACTAAGCTCACGACAGCGTCTGCAAGGTGCATCAACCCGGTCCAAAGTTACAGGACCGTCTTCGGAGAATGGGCTAAAGAAGAGTAGGATTAGAAGTCAAGTCTCATCCTACGGGCGCATCTGTATTTATTTACTAGGCTATTCCTTGCCTTGGAAAAGAGAACACTCTTTCTTCCTTCAACATAGGTGGCCGACAGTGGCAAGAGCTTCTTCTTAAAGAAGATCTGCTTTACCGCGGAGTGGGTGGCGTTCACTGCCCCGTGGGTTCGCTCACCTCACTTCGCTCGCCTTCAAACCCGAAAACAGTGGTTATTACGACACCAGGTGACTGCTTTTTCTTCTCTTCTCCCCTCGACCTCGGACGACTTGTCTCCCTTTATTTAGAGAACCGAGTGAACGCAGAATCCTAATCGTTCGGCTAGCACGTGGGATCTTCTTCTTTATATTAAGATAGAACCGTATCCTTTGAACAAGATTTTTCCCCTCGTTCGCTAGCCTTTTTTTTGGCTTAGTTAAGACTGATTCCCTCTTGGCTTACTAGCCAAGTCCAATAGCAACGGAGTCTTGCTAACAGATGATGTTGATTATGCGAGGAAGTGCCAAGCATACCAAATTTATGCAGAGTTCATCCACAAGCCATCTAAGTTCCTATACCCAACGGTAGCATCTTGGCCATTTGAGGCATGAAGAATGGATATCATCCGGCCAATCAGTCCGCCTTCATCAAAAGGATATCGGTTTATCTTGGCGATCACCGACTACTTCTCTAAGTGGACGAAAGTTGTTTCGCTCGCTGAAGTCAAAACATCAAACATGATTAACTTTGTCAAGCATCGCGTCATATATCGCTTCGGCTTGTCGCATAGCATCGTCCACGACAATGGTCCACAGTTTATAAGTTACGCCTTCTATCGGTTTTGTGACAAGAACGGAATCCAAAATTTAGTCTCAACGGCATATAACTCCACAGCAAATGGTCTGGCGGAAGCGTTCACCAAAACCATCATCAAGCTCCTCAAGAAATTTGTGTCTTCCAACAAACACAACTGGAACAAGAAGCTGGGTGAATCTCACTGGGCCTACCGTACAACAGTCCAGACAGCTACTGGGAACACGCCATTCTCTTTGGTGTATGGAAGTGAGATGGTACTCCTGCTCGAGATCTAAATTCTTTCACTACGAGTAGCTCTCTCCAACCAACTAACCACGGACGATAACTACCGCCGACGGTTACAAGAGTTGGAAGCACTCGACAAAAAATGGCTCTTAGCTCAATAATGCATAGAGTTGTATCAAGTACGTCTCTCTGGAACCTTCAACAAACGGGTAAAGTAGAGAACATTTCAAGTAGGTGACCTCATCTTAACAGTAAGAAGACCGATGGTTATTAATCACAAGACAGCCGGCAAATTCTAACCTAAATGGGAGGGCCCGTTCATTGTGGTAACCGTACTTTCCAACGGCGTATACCGGCTAGCAAAATCCAGCAGCGACTTGCTCCTGATGCCTATCAACGGCAAGTTCCTCAAAAATTACTACGTCAAAATTAGACTAGTATTTCTCTATTACCAAACTATATCGTATCTTCCTGGGCGCTGGTCTATATCCATATTACCTCTAGACTGTTGCTCTAATACACTACTCCGGTGGAGTCTGCCATGTCCATGTTACCTCTGAACAAACTGCTCGGCCATGACCATCGATCATCACGTCCATATTACCTCTGATATCAATTAACTTCCAACTTATTACCCATACCCAATCCAGAGTATGTCTGTGGTACTAAGTCCATAAAATCTATCACGTCTATATTACCTTTGATAGGGTTTGTTTGGAATCTATTACTTGCACCAAAAGTGAGCAAAAGGGTAATAGGTCCACCAAAATCTCCCAGCAGGATGTCTTTACTATCCATAAAACCTATCATATCCATATTATCTCTGATAGGGTTTATTTCAAATCTATTACTTATACCTCAAGTGCGCAAAAGGATAATAGGTCCACAAAAGATCCTCCAGCGGGATATCCTTAAAAGACTACGGTATTGTACTACGTCCACATTACCTCTAGTAAAAATATCCAAAGTCTACAATATTTAATACGACAGAGAAGTTCTGGAAAAAGATAAACTTTTCATTAATATTCAAGTTCATGAGTACACACGATAGAAATCTATTATATTTTAAGGATTTTTATAAATATTCAAGATCATGAGTACAGGTGATAGAAAATTCTATAATCAGAATTTCTTCATCCAGGAGCCCCTCCGTGCTATCATCGCTACTGACACAAGTCGATCCCGTAGCAGAACTCAATACTTTCTGGATCATCCCTCCACAGTGCAAATCTCAGTAAATGGAAAATAATCCATACCAACGGGAAGCAAGGGAGGAGCAGGAGCATGCGCTCTATAATCATGCGGGAAGACCGATGACAGGAATGGCAATTATTTTATATCCTGTCATCGACCCCGCAGTCTCTCGGCCGATTATGAACCACATAAAAGGGAGAAAAATAGCTGGCACACTGCATGAACAAGGACAACTCAGCGTACGATACGAGATGTTCATCCTCATCTCCTGGATTAGTTCTTGCTAAACTGTCCTCGTCTCCTGGATCAGTTTTTAGTGAACCGCCACATAAAGTTTGTCTTCACCCCTAACAACGGGTGCTATGATATCCTTATAAGCTCCATCATGAGCCGCACGAGGGGGAACAAAGTCTGCACAAGGAAAATATATGACATTAGCATACAAAGACAAAGTTAACGTCTATGCGACAGAGCCTAGTCGGCGCATAAGGTATCTTCCATACGGCAGAGCCATGGTGGTCGCATGACTGGATCAAACTTCCATCCATGCGACAGAGTCATGGGTGTCGCATGTACAGGTAGAGCCTTTATCCATGCGACAGGATCTTAGTTTTCGCATGATGGCTGTCCATCCATGTGACAAACTAATGAATAAAGCATGCGCATGTTCGGGATGATCTCTCATCCATACGGCAAGGCTGTGTAAGAAATCTGCGTGTATTCTAGACAATTTCTCGTCCATACAGCAGGACTCTGCATAGGTATATCTATGTCCGTGGAAGCCTGACAAGAAGAACATAGTGCTCTCCTACCTCCGAGTAAAGCACCAGAATCAGAGGGCCAAGGATCAAGACCGCCGCTGACAAACTCCTCGACGAGAAGGGTCGCAGCCTACGGCATCCTTCGTAGGAAAATGAGGAAGAAAGCAAAGAAATAAAATTTCTCTCCCCCCCCCCCCTGACTGCCTATTTATAGGCTCTAAAACTGCATAAAGGGATCGAGACAATGAACCGAGCGATTAATAAGATAAACCTGACACCTCGATCCGTGTGATCCTCTTTAATCTTCTTGAAAACCGATGTCTCGAACCCCGTGTCTGGAGATGGCACAAAATCCTAAAAGAATCCGGTCAAAGATAGAGCAAATCTCCTCATTCATGACTTGACAGTCTGGCAGAACGTACTGTGCGACAACACAGATATGCGACACATCGCTACTATGCGGCCAAGAGTGCTCGATCATGCTTCTAATTCAAAGTATTCCAAACTTGTCATTTTGAAAACTTTGAAGGGGGTCTTGTAGAAGCATAAAAATACTACAGGCCGCATAGTGCTCATATCGCATAAATAATATCTATGCGGCCAGATGAAAGTCGTATAGGGACCAAAGAGACGCATAAAAGCCTATTTTTCTCAACGATCGAGGTTTCTGACACATCAATCATGAAGCCGAGATATTTTAAAAGTCGTACAAATGATAGCTCAAGAAAAGACAAAGAAGTCACATCAACTCATTAATGACTTCGTCAGACGTGCCATGCCACGTGTTTCCTTCTATACTTCCTCTGTCTTAATGCGGCCTCATCATCATGCAGCTACAGCCAGACGAGAGCTCATATACGGCAATGATGCCTATATGGCCACAATGACTATGTGACCTTGACGATATGCGGCCTCAGTCAGAATATGCGGCCAAGACTTCTAGATGACCCCTGATCCATAGGATCTTTCAGTTACTACCAAAGAGATCTTTGCACAGTTGTTGCGGACTACGTGTTCAGCTGACCAAGTCACGCACTCAACGTGTTAAAATGACCCAGAGATATCATAAATAAAATATCTTAACCAAACCCACGTGGTAGCTTGCCCGCATCATGCGGCTACCGTTACAACTGCATACTGTCGAAGTAGACCTACGCGGCCACCAAATAAGAACATATGAGGCATCTATATCACATCTACAAGGAGGCTATAAATAGTAGGGTACCATACCTAAATAGAAGGTTGGCTATTAGCTAACCTGCACTCAAGCGAGAGAGAAGAGCTTCTACATTGGATCATCCATGGAGTAAAGAGAGTTGCTACACTCCTAAGCCTCCATCGTCACCCCCCAGAAAATAATTTTGTACTAAGATTGTCTCATAAGACCTCTCTTTACTTTATTTTTGTTTGTTAATTAAGTCAAGTTCTCTTAAACTTTAAATTTAATGGCGAACATATATGTCTGTTGTAGGGTCATATTAGTCGCAAAAAATATGGTAAATATTTTCTCTAGCATGGAATACTCTTTCACTTCTTTACCGCATAACTTTAATTACGAAGTAATCATGAACATAGTTGAATTATAGGCTGGAACTGTCTTATAATCATGGAAACGTAGATTGAGCCATTCATGGAGTGCACCTAGTAGTATGACCATTTTCTAGAGATCATATCTCTCACCTTGAGAATTCTATTGCATCAAGGGGTCCTTGACAGTTAAGTACTCAGCCTTGAGATCATCATGAATATGATGTATTAGGAAAATTAAAGCCTTCTCTTTATCTTGTGAAGATATTGGTTTATCAGCCATAATTGCGTCACCTAAGCTTTTGGCTTGAAGGTGCAATTTAGCTTCCAATCTCCAATTGAGAAAGTTCTGGCCTTCTAAGTTTAGAGGCTTGGAATCATGCTTTGTGAGGCTCGACATATTGCTGTATAAGATCAATAATAACAAGTTAACATAAGAACTTGGTAAATCACCAAACAATTCATGTTCATGGTGTATGCTTCAAACAATGATATTTTAGAAGTCTATTTATACCAAACAAATCATGTTCATGGTATGCTTCTGTAAGCCCCCCTAATTTTCTAAAAATTTTACTTTTAATAATAATAGAAATAATAGCACGCATATCGACGACATACTAATATTTAGTAATAATAATAAATAAAATAAATTTTTTAGAAATAATGGCAATAATAAAAATAGTAATGATAATAATCATAAGGATGTATTTTGTAATATTAATAATATTAATAATGATAATAAGGGAAATAACAGTAAAGATATATATATGTGTGTGTGTGTGTGTGTGTGTGTGTGTGTGTGTGTGTGTGTGTATAAGAAAAGAAAACAAGCAATCAAAGCAACTAACAAACCAACCACCTTAGCAAACAACAATAGAATAGGCAACAGCAGCAGAAGCAAAACCATTCCCAATACGGCCTTCACCCCGCGGATGAAACCCGACCGCATAACCCCTCTCTCCCTATATATATATATATATCATATCCTAACCCTAACCCTAATTTATCTTACCCCTGCGACCCTACCTGATCCTTGCACCACTGTCGTAGAGCCACCCGCCGCCGCCGTTACTGACTCGTACACGCGCGCGCGCCAGTACAGCGAACCCAGGTACCCTTTTTTCCCGCTGAATTTCTTCTTGTATACTCGACCAAATTTAGGTCCAGTTATTTAGATTCAATCACAAAATGAACACCTTCTAATTTCTTCAAGTAGTTTTATTCGAACTACCCTAATTATGTTTAAAATTCTTCTGAAACTTTACGAAAACCTGTTTTTATTACAATCCAGGACACTCTAAAAATTGAGTCAGAAGCCCATATTGGAAGGAGATTTCTCCCAAACCAATGAAACAAACCCTGATTTTCTTTTTCCTCGCTAAAGACAACATATACCAGAATAATTCTATTCTTTTAGTTTTTATTTAGTTCGTTTAATCGCAGAATTAAACCTGCTCAAACTCGACCAAAACCATCTTTTCTAAACTTGAAAACTTATAATACGGAGTGCGTTCCGATAAACCAGACCACCACGTCACATATCAATTATTTCCAAAGGAGCATATGGTATATCATGATGTGCAGACTTTTGCGAAAGTTGATTCGGACGTGTGGGCACGTCGGAATCAACCCGTATCCGTAAAAAGTTATTGTATCACAACTTTTGCAAATAACCACCCAACTTTGTGTATGCTTGTCGAAACACGACAAAACTTACTGTAATCACCCAAAAAATTTTAAATATTTTTAAAACAATTTTTGGGATTTTTTTGCATTTTTCAAGAATTAAAATAGGTGCTTTGGTAATTATATCATTTTTAATTGCTAATAACTAATATTAAAATGTAATAAAAATATGATTTTTGGTGTAAAATAGAAAACTGGACTTAGGATAATTTTTCTGGAATTTATTGGGCCTCGGACCTAATTTAAAATACCTAAAAACTAATTAACTAATTATTATCTATTATTTATTATTATTATTATTTTTATAAACCATTTTTTTACCCTGGCCCGAACCCTGGCCCAGCCAATTGGGCCCTAGCCCAGCCCGCAATTGCTAGCCGGTCGGGTCGGGTCGGCCAGACCCGGACCGCCCGAGACCCGACCCGGCCGACCCTTTCCCTCCCCCACGTTTGGCTGACCGCGTCCCCCGCCGTACCCTCCGGCCACGTCGCCTGTGACCTCCGCCCACGCCACGACCCCACGACCCCGACTCCGTCTCCGCCTCACCCGGCCACCCCCGGCTCCCCTCCACCTATAAAATCCCCCATCTCCTCCCTCTTTCCCCCCCAAGCCAGCACCCTAGAGCCGCCGGAACGCTACTCCGGCCATCCCCTTCCCCGGCGCCGACCTCCACCTACTCCCCTCCTCCTTCTCCGATCAGACCCCTCCGCCCTAGCCGCCGCTCGCCTCCTCCTCCTCCTTTCCCGCCGCTTCCAGAACCCGACGCCGGCCGACGACCCCTCCCTAGCCGCAGCACCGCCCTCCTCCGACGAACAAAACCCTAACCTAGCTGGACGCACCGCAGACAAAGCGGACACGGGACTCGTCGACACAGGACACGAAGGACACTCGGACACGCGTAGATCAGGGTTTTTGAGCCCTGTTCAGGTACTCGTAACTTTCTGTTCGTAACCCTGTTTTCAATTCCGTAAATTGCAACACGTAGCCGATATGACCCCCTCGGTGCCCGGAGAAACCGCTCGGTGCATCGCGTCCGGTGGCGATCGGGAACCGCGATCCAAAAACAGGAAAAACAACGCCCTGTTTCACCCCGGAACTGAGTACGCCCCGCCAAACGGGACGACTTGGTCGCGCGCGGTCTTCACAGATACGTATGCGTCATTGATACGGACGTGTGAGATTTGGCAGAAGTCGATTCGGGTGTGCGTGCACACCGGGATCAACGCGTATCCGCGGACACCGTCTCGTATCTGCCTTTTCTGAATTATGCCCTAACTTTGTGTACACATGTCGGATTGAAACAAAACTTGTGCCATCGGACTCGTAGCGATACGCTGGTCCTGTGACCCAAGTTTGGTTCGATTCTGAGAACGTTGACGAAATCGCGTGTCGTGGGCCCCACAAGCCCAGCTAGACGGGCGATTTTGTGATCGGCTCATCAGAATCCAATTCTGAAAGTTCCGTTGGGTTCGTATCATCGTTCCTGACCTATTGGCACTAAGTTTGGTGAATTTGGAGACCTTTGACCCTGATATATTTTTTGGTGCAAAGTGGGCCCACATGCGGACCCCGTTTTGACCCGAAATGGTCATTTTTGCCCCTGTATCCAAATTAGACTCAAGGACAGGCGTTTCTAGCTGATTGATATCTTTTGAGCATGATGGTAATGTTTGTTTCAATAGCCGGAGACATTTTTGGAAATTTTCTGAGTAACAGAACAGTAGTTGGAATTCAAACATCAGGCAAGTGTACCTTGCCAAATCCTGCAGCTTGCTTCTTATTTTCTTAACTTATTTATACATCAGTGGACAATTATACCGTGCCAACTTGCAATAATTTCTGTTATAGTACTTGCTGGAGTATTTGTGTAAACATACATAAACTTGATTTAACTATTCAACCCAGGACCGAGTGATTTTACTTAGCGTCCGATTACTAGTCGGGTGCCAACCCCGTACGCGGAGTTGTGTAACGTCACATAGACATGGATATCAAGACCTATGTATTCTCGTACTTGTCTTATCAAGTACATCATAACCCAGGACACTTGACACTTTTCATGAGATAGGATCTTCCCGAGATATTCGTAGTGATTCTGTATAGGATACAGGACTTGACAGAGATATTTTATTTATAGACAATATGACTTGTTGCATTAGCTATAATCCCGTTGACATGGACATGAGACGTTATGGTCATGATATGCGTGATTACATTGGGTGGGGAGAGACACACAGGCTACAGGCTGTTTCATATATATATCCACTACTATTGTGAGGTTGTAGACTCTCCAGCAGAGCTAGACCCTTTACCTGTTATTACTGCTACCGGCTTCCCGATACAGAGCTTGTAGCGGTCTCAGCCTGAGTTCTAGTGCTGCTCTTATATTGCATATCACTTAGCTGGTTATATAGTTTACCCAATTATTTACTTATTACTGCACTGCTTATTTATTTGGCTTATATTTTCTGTACCTTGCTATGTCCCCTGAGGACCTGGAATGGATTATGTCCCCAGGTTTAGCTGAGGAGCAGTACCCCGAGATATACGGGACAGGAGCTGAAGCTATTACTGGACTTGATACTGGAGCAGAACCGATCCCTGAGCACGACGTGACTGTTGAAGACTTTTCCTGAGTACCTGATTTCGTACTCAGTATTTACTTTATGTTTGACTCTTTTTTTCCTGGCCTATTGAGCCAGTGTATTCAGACTTATGTCGGATTGTTTCTCCAACCTACTTGTTGAGACTTGTCGCTACTTATTTCCATTTCATTATGCAGTTGATTATATTTATCTTTTATGGATGAGTTTAGTTGTGGCATGTTGTCGTAGACCTTATTTTACAGCTTAAGTGCGCCCTGATGGTTCCATTAAATTGGGTTGTCCATCGGTGCGTGCTTCTGGCCATTGTCACGTGTCCAGTCCCTCGGTATTTTGGGACTGGGGCGTGACATAGTTTTTGTGGTGGCCCATGTAGGTCTACGACTAAATTGTTCGGTTTCAACTTAGGAACCGAACAGGCCTGCAATAAGATAGGATAAGTTATAGGATCTCATCCATTGATTGAATCGTTTTTGGACTCTATGTCAAATTTAATTTAATTGCTTGAATTGTATCCTGTTTGATTCCTCTGTACGTTCTCATTGTTTTCTTTTGATGCAGAGTAATGGATCCCAGAAGTGGTGACGAGAACCCCTTGGGTACACCGCCCGAAGCTGTGGTTACCTGTGAAACTGGGGTGATGCCAGATACCAGAGGACAATCCTCTCAGAGCAACCAATCTGGCCAGCTAAGTTCCAGGTTCAGGCGTGATGACATCCCGCCTCCACCACAGTTCCCTCCATCGATGCCTGTCTTTTCCCCAGGGCAGGCAATGGACGGACAGCAAATATTCCAGATGTTCTACGCCATGATGCAGGCCCAACAACAGATCCAACAAGAGGCCCAGCATCATAAGGCCGAGTACTTATGGAACAGCCTAGTCGCAGTATTGGAGCAGGCAAATCCACCAACTAGGCGACCAGCGACGGGATCCATCATAAATTTCTGTTAACTCAAACCCCGTACCTTCTCGGGCAAGGAAGGAACAACTGAAGTTCATGAATGACTTACGAACACGCAGCACCAGTTGGAGGCCGCTGAACTTCCAAGGGAGAAGTGGATGACTGCCGTCAGGATGCAACTGACGGACAACGTGCACCATTGGTGGCTGTCCGAAGAAAGGAGGCTCGGACATGATCAAGTCACCTGGGAGGAGTTCTCCAGACTCTTCCAGAAAATGTACATCCCTGCTGTTGCTCGGTCAAAACTCCGAGACAAGTTCAACCGCCTGATCTAGGGCAATATATCGGTGGAGGAATACAACGCCGAATTCATTTGCCTGAGCCGCTTCGCCCCTTCTCTAATTCCTACCGAAGAAGAGAAGGCGGAGAAGTTCTTTGATGGACACAGGTTTGAGCTCCAGAGGTTAATCGGATCTGTCGTGCCCACATCATACACCGACGTCCTTGCTGCAGTACGTCGTATGGAGCGCGTTACTCGAAGGGAGTCAAGCCTGAAACGTCCATTCTCCTCAGCCCCGTCCAAGTCATCACAGGAGGATTCTGCCAAATGACCCTAGAAGAGCCTGCCTCAGAGAACCGCGTCAAAGAACCTACCTACTTGTCATTTCTGCGACAAAGTAGGTCACATTGAAAGAGAATGTAGACGCAAGCTGGGACTCTGCCTGATTTGCGGATCCGGACAACACTTCTCAAAGGACTGCTCGGAGCGTCGAGAGGGAGCTCCAAATCGACCAGCTCTACCTGCACCAAGGCCAGCTCTTCCAGCTGTGGGAGCAACACAAACAAGAGCTGGAGGAGCCAGGCCACCACTACCACCTCAGGCAGCATTATTTCAGCAGGCTCGTCAACAGAAAGGACCAGCTCAGGGACGAGGACAGGCATATGCACTAGCGGTCGCGGAGGAAGCTACTGCAGGCGAGGTTATAGCAGGTACCATATTAGTAGCTTCATTACCTGCTGTAGCTTTATTTGATTCTGGAGCCTCGCATTCATTCATAGCTGCTAGCTTCGTAGCCACACATAGAGTAGCTATCGCACCTCTCTCGAAGATGAAGAGAATTCTTACAGGAGGTGGAATTATCCCGGTTAGTGATATATGTAGATCATGTTCGGTAGTAGTCTGTGGCCGAGAGATGCGAGCCCAATTTCTGATCTTTTCTATGCCTGATTATGATGTTGTACTTGGTATGGACTGGTTAAGTCAGTACCATGCGACACTGGATTGCCGGCTTGGAAAAGCGATATTTAGACCCCTAGCCTTCCTGAGTTTGAATTTCTTCGGGGAGCTGTAGAGCAAGGTGTCCAGCCAACTCTTAGGGTATTATCTGTAGAGGAGGAGTCAGGTTACCCAAGAGTCATATCGGAGTTTGTGGATGTATTTCCTGATGATCTTCCAGGTTTACCACCTGATCGGGAGATAGAATTCACAATAGATCTAACTCCAGGAGCCGAACCTATCACTTCATCGGTATATCGGCTAGCACCTAAGGAGTTAGTGGAGTTGAAAGAGCAAGTTGACGATCTTCTGGAGAAAGGATTTATCCGGCCCAGTGTTTCACCTTGGGGAGCACCTATACTTTTTGTACCAAAGAAGGATGGAACTGTACGCTTGTGCATTGATTACAGAGCTCTAAATGTTGTAACCATTAAGAACCGGTATCCCTTACCATGCATTGATGACTTATTTGACCAATTGAGTTGTGCTAGGGTATTCTCAAAGATTGACCTTAGATCCGGTTATCACCAGATTAGGGTGAAGAAGGAAGATATACCGAAGACGGCCTTCAGAACTAAGTATGGACACTATGAATTCCTAGTAATGCCGTTTGGTTTAACCAACGCACCAGCCGTATTTATGAGTTTGATGAACGGAGTCTTCCATCAGTACTTGGATAAATTTGTGGTTCTATTTATTGATGATATTCTAGTCTATTCCAAGGACCACGAAGAGCACGAAGAGCACCTCAGAATTGTGCTAGAAATATTGAGACGGGAGAAGTTGTATGCCAAACTCAGCAAATGTGAGTTCTGTATGGACAAGGTGCCATTCTTGGGATATATCATCTTGGAAGAAGGACTGTCAGTTGATCCAGAGAAGGTCACTGCAATAGAAACTTGGCCGACACCTACCTCCGTTGCAGAAGTGAGAAGTTTTCTCGGACTTGCTAGATATTACCGGCGGTTCGTAGAGAATTTTTCAAGGATTGCGGAGCCAATGACGAAGCTGACTCGGAAGGATCATGAGTTTATATGGACGGGAGGATGCCAGAAGGCCTTTGAAGAACTGAAGAGGCGTCTAACAACAGCACCAGTCTTGACTCTTCCCTTAGGGTCAGGAGGTTTTGTTGTTTATAGTGATGCGTTCGGTAGTGGACTAGGTTGTGTCTTGATGCAACATGGCAAGGTTATCGCTTATGCATCGAGGCAGTTGAAGGTCCATGAGAAGAACTACCCAACGCACGACCTGGAGCTAACTGCAGTAATATTTGCACTGAAGATCTGGAGGAACTATCTGTATGGAGAGAAGGTCAAAATCTTTACTGATCATAAGAGTCTGAAGTATGTATATACTCAGAAGGAGCTCAACATGAGGCAAAGGCGTTGGTTTGAGTTGATGGTGGACTTTGATATATATCTGTAGTACCACCCGGGGAAGGCAAATGTTGTAGCCGACGCCCTCAGCAGGAAACCCACGGCTTATTTCTTGACGGAGCAGCCTCAGCTATTACAAGACCTACAAGATCTCCAGATATAGGTTGTTTTACCTGGACAAAATAGCTTGCTGGCTGTCACGCCCCGAGGCGTCCCCCGAGTCGTGACCGCCGTGCGGGCCTGGAGTTGCGCCCGCACAAGGCTTTAATGATTTGCATAGCAAGCACATATTCAGAGTACGCAGATAAATTGAAACACAGATTTGAAACATAGAAAAGTTCTCTTTATTGATAATGAACATCTATTACAAACTCCTAAACGAGTCAGCTAATATGCCGAACGGCTTACAAAAGGGTTGACTCAAAATGAGATAGCAGTCATGTACATTACATCCTTTTATAAACTCGAAACGATAAAGACCTCCAGGCTGGAGGATCGCTTTGCCACGGAGCTGCATTTGTGCATGAAGAGTTGCAGCTTCAGGCTTCAAAAGGCTTCGAGGCGCGGTGAAGATGCGCTAACAGCTGGACTGGATTGGGTTGACGACTTTGGCTCCTCGCTCGATTTGCCTTGGTGCGGAGAACCTGTTTCAACGAGGGTCAGCATATCGAAACATGCTGGTGAAGGCGAGCTAGCCTGACTATACCAATCAACACGTTGTTTAGTGAAGCATGTATATTTGTGGGTTTCTATCTTGCCTTAGTTCATTTACAAGTAAGCAGCATATTGAATTTACTGAAATGAACGTGCCATCGTTCGGTGGATTTTACCTGACCGTCTGAATTACCTGCACAATATTTACCTTGCCTTCCCTGCCACGGAGACACAAGTTAGTATGCAACAGGTTTAAATATACAGGGGATCACTGGCGGGATGCCATAATGGACGGGGCATAGTACATGAATGAAATAACAAGTAACAGAAAGTTGAACAGGGCGTCACAAGTTATTTCATCCGATACAGGCGACTATTCAGGAGTTCCGTCCGGATCGGATCGGTGCCAGTGCCCCAGCGACCGTCCACAGGAACTAAGACCTTGTGCACAAGTTGTCCGTGATCAACATATACACTAAGTTAGCAGTTGAGGCAAATCAGGGCAATAACAGGCACGGGACAGTAACAGGAGGAGAGCTACTTTGGCATAGTCTCCCTATCAGATTATTGCATTCAGGATAAGTTATGTTCATAGCATAATTTAAAGAAGAGCATACATTCTAACTTGTATTATGCATATGATAATATTTCCGAGCGAACACGCATGCAAGTAAGTAACCGTTCACAGTTTTTGATTGACAAGCAGTATTAACCAAGTCTATTCTCTTTTATCTTGGTTTCTTTTATTATTACTTAGTATCGTTTGATCGGGGCAAGGAGTGAAGCTGGAAGCAGGGCTAGCTAATCGGGTTGGTAGCCACTCACTTAGATTTTGGAAAGAAGAAGGAAAGAGGCGCTTCACGACTCCGTTCGCAAGCCGCCTACTGCTCGTTCACCTGCACACGAACAGCTCGATTAATACTTCTTCCTCTCTTTCCATTCTCGGAATAGAAGTGCAAGTCAATGAACGAAAACAATAAAAACCATCGAAACCGTTCAAGGAAAACAAGCAAATCCCAAAACCAACTCAAAGCACGAAAGCAACAAGCGACATCGAAAATCGAGGCAATAAAAGATAGCAGCGGAGAGGTCCCTCCTGACTCTGCCGCTAAGCCGATCCTTGGGGCGCAGTCCACTGAATATGGGAATCGATTCCGAAGAAACAAATCCATAACGAGGACGAGTTCTTAATTCAATCTATCCCGATCGAACGATACCGTCTTGTGTTTCTTAGCCGCGCTCTCCGCATCGGGAGAACGGGGCGCTACATCCTACCCAACTAATTGGAAGTTTCGTCCCGAAACTTAGGAACAGGGCCTACCGTTAGGGAGCAGGGGTACGGCGATCCGGGAGGGGGCAAACATCTACCCGATGGTTGGGGTCACCACAACGGAGGCAAGACCCTAGCTTGCGACGGCACTTATCGGCCGTATGACCCGGCTTGTTACAGAAATGACAAATTGGCCTCCGATTTCCTTTTTGTGAACTGCCGTCATTGTGATGCTTTGCAGCGTTGTTTCCTCCCTCGTTGCCTTGGCGTTTGTGATTGTAGGTATGCACAGCGCCGGTGGAAACGTGAGGATACTGCGGTTCCAGAGATAGGGCGTGATTCATGACTTCACGCATCGTTCCGTACTGATTATTGACTACGTGCGAATGGATGGCAGGGCGTAGTCCACCTTCAAACCTTCTAGCTCGACTCGCTGCATCAGGTAAATAGGCCCTAGCGAATTTGGAGAGTCGGTTGAATTCGGCGGAGTACTGCTTCACCGTCATACTGCCCTGCCTCAGTTGCACGAAATCATTTTCCATTTGACGTTGTACTGGAGGCGGTATAAACTCCTCTTCAAACGCGGCACAAAAGGTCGTCCACGAGATTGCCTCCTCTTCGTGATCAAATTGGAGAGATCGTCGATGCACGTCCCACCAATCGTGTGCGTTGAGACGGAGCTGTAGTTGCGCGCAGGAGACGCGCTTCTCTTCGGGGACCTCTAGCAGAGCGAAGTAATCTTCTAGTTCTGCTAGCCAATCTAGAGCCACCACTGGGTCCTCAGTCCCGTTGAACGGGGTGTTGCAGACTTTTTTGAAGTGTCCCAAGTTGAAGGCAATCACGTCCCTCGGCCTTGGAATCTGAGGCGTCTCTACTTCAAGCACGGGCTGTTCCACCGGAGTCGTTGCTGCTGCGACGGAATGGTTGGCAGCCAAAGTCTGAACGATCTGTTGCAGGACATCTACCTGCTTTTGTTGGACTGAGAATCGGGTCTCTAGATTACTCTCGAGCTTGGCTTGGCGAGTATCGTCTCGTTGTCGTTGCGATTCTAACATTTGCATTACCCGCTCAAGCGGGTCGACTTGAGACATGCCTCGTTGGCTTCGAGAGCTTTCCGAATTGCCCGAACTGCTCTCTTGTGTTTCGATCAGTGGTTGCGCTGCAGATTGCGCTGGATCCATTCCTTCAAAAGAAGGTAAATTACATTAGGATCATAACGTATTATGGACTTATTGCATGAACGTATCTCATTTTGGCCTAGCGAGTTCAAGAGTTCGCACAGGAATTTGATCTTTAAAGGAACTTTTCCAGCATGAAGTTTAAGGAACTTTGAATCTGTGCTCTGATACCACTATGTCACGCCCCGAGGCGTCCCCCGAGTCGTGACCGCTGTGCGGGCCTGGAGTTGCGCCCGCACAAGGCTTTAATGATTTGCATAGCAAGCACATATTCAGAGTACGCAGATAAATTGAAACACAGATTTGAAACATAGAAAAGTTCTCTTTATTGATAATGAACATCTATTACAAACTCCTGAACGAGTCAGCTAATATGCCGAATGGCTTACAAAAGGGTTGACTCAAAATGAGATAGCAGTCCTGTACATTACATCCTTTTATAAACTCAAAACGATAAAGACCTCCAGGCTGGAGGATCGCTTTGCCACGGAGCTGCATTTGTGTATGAAGAGTTGCAGCTTCAGGCTTCAAAAGGCTTCGAGGCGCGGTAAAGATGCGCTAACAGCTGGACTGGATCGGGTTGACGACTTCGGCTCCTCGCTCGGTTCGCCTTGGTGCGGAGAACCTGTTTCAACGAGGGTCAGCATATCGAAACATGCTGGTGAAGGTGAGCTAGCCTGACTATACCAATCAATACGTTGTTTAGTGAAGCATGCATATTTGTGGGTTTCTATCTTGCCTTAGTTCATTTACAAGTAAGCAGCATATTGAATTTACTGAAATGAACGTGCCACCGTTCGGTGGATTTTACCTGACCGTCTGAATTACCTGCACAATACTTACCTTGCCTTCCCTGCCACGGAGACACAAGTTAGTATGCAACAGGTTTAAATATACAGGGGATCACTGGCGGGATACCATAATGGACGGGGCATAGTACATGAATGAAATAATAAGTAACGGAAAGTTGAACAGGGCGTCACAAGTTATTTCATCCGATACAGGCGACTATTCAGGAGTTCCGTCCGGATCGGATCGGTGCCAGTGCCCCAGCGACCGTCCGCAGGAACTAAGACCTTGTGCACAAGTTGTACGTGATCAACATATACACTAAGTTAGCAGTTGAGGCAAATCAGGGCAATAACAGGCACGGGACAGTAACAGGAGGAGAGCTACTTTGGCATAGTCTCCCTATCAGATTATTGCATTCAGGATAAGTTATGTTCATAGCATAATTTAAAGAAGAGCATACATTCTAACTTGTATTATGCATATGATAATATTTCCGAGCGAACACGCATGCAAGTAAGTAACCGTTCACAGTTTTTGATTGACAAGCAGTATTAACCAAGTCTATTCTCTTTTATCTTGGTTTCTTTTATTATTACTTGGTATCGTTTGATCGGGGCAAGGAGTGAAGCTGGAAGCAGGGCTAGCTAATCGGGTTGGTAGCCACTCACTTAGATTTTGGAAAGAAGAAGGAAAGAGGCACTTCACGACTCCGTTCGCAAGCCGCCTACTGCTCGTTCACCTGCACACGAACAGCTCGATTAATACTTCTTCCTCTCTTTCCATTCTCGGAATAGAAGTGCAAGTCAATGAACGAAAACAATAAAAACCATCGAAACCGTTCAAGGAAAACAAGCAAATCCCAAAACCAACTCAAAGCACGAAAGCAACAAGCGACATCGAAAATCGAGGCAATAAAAGATAGCAGCGGAGAGGTCCCTCCTGACTCTGCCGCTAAGCCGATCCTTGGGGCGCAGTCCACTGAATATGGGAATCGATTCCGAAGAAACAAATCCATAACGAGGACGAGTTCTTAATTCAATCTATCCCGATCGAACGATACCGTCTTGTGTTTCTTAGCCGCGCTCTCCGCATCGGGAGAACGGGGCGCTACACTGGCTAACCTCGAAGTTAAATCATCGCTTGTGGAGAGGATCAAAGAAGCTTTGCCTACTGATACCAGATTTCGAAGGCTGAAAGAGAGAACATAAGCAGGCATGCAGACAGGACTTCGTATCCATGAGGACGGGACATTAAGGTGCAAAAATCGCCTATATGTTCCAAATGGAGAATTGAGGCAGGAGTTAATGACGGAAGCACATAGCTCCATATACTCTATTCATCCAAGAGGAACCAAGATGTACCAAGACTTGAGACAGTATTATTGGTGGCATGGAATGAAATGGGAGATTGCCCGATTTGTGACAAAATATTTAGTCTGCCAGCAAGTAAAGGCCGAGCACCAAAGGACTGCGGGTATGTTGCAGCCGCTTCCCATACCTGAATGGAAGTGGGAGCATATTACCATAGATTTTGTCACCAGATTCCCAAGAAGCCCCAGTGGAAAAGATGCAGTATGGGTTATCGTGGATCGGCTCACTAAGTCGGCACATTTTTTGCCATTTAGAGTCGGACAATCCACGAAAGTACTAGCCGACATGTATATGCGACAAATCGTAAGATTACATGGAGTGCCGGTTAGTATTGTATCGGATCAAGACTTGAGATTTACGTCTCACTTTTGGCGAAGCATGCAAGAGAGTCTCGGCACCCGACTCAAATTCAGTACTGCCTACCTTCCACAGACAGATGGCCAATCGGAGCGCACAATTCAGATCTTGGAGGATATATTGCGATCATGTATACTGGACTTTGGAGGATCTTGGGAAGATCATCTGCACTTGGTGGAGTTCTCTTACAACAACAGCTATCAGGCAAGCATCCAGATGGCACCTTTCGAGGCATTGTACGGAAGAAAGTGCAGATCGCCGATATGCTGGAGTGACATTGGCGAACGTCAATTACTGGGTCCAGAGTTGGTAACGGAGACAGTTGAGAAAGTAAAGCAGATTCAGAATCATCTCCGTGCAGCCCAGGATAGACAGAAGCATTGGGCCGATACGCATAGACGTCCTCTGGAGTTCAAGGAAGGAGAGCACGTATTTTTGAGGATCTCGCCCACTCGAGGTACTATCAGATTTGGGAGCAGAGGCAAGTTGAGCCCAAGATATATCGGGCCATTCAACATTTTGGAGCGCATTGGTGAGGTGGCTTATCGTCTTGCATTACCTCCATCCTTAGAGGGAGTGCATGATGTATTCCACGTCTCACAACTGAGATGGTACGTGACGGACCCAAGTCACGTAGTTGATCATTCTGAGATTTTGGTGGGCCCTAGCCTGAGATATGAGGAGCAACCAGTGGGTATACTCGACACCAGTGAGAAGACACTGCGAGGGCAGACAATCAGACTGGTTCGGGTAGCTTGGAAACAACACTCTCCTGGCGAATCGACCTGGGAACGAGAGGATATCATGCACCAGCGATATCTCCACTTATTCGCAGATGCAGGTATAACCTAAGCATTCTCTTATTTCCGTAGTTCGTGCCCTTTTGTAGTTTACCCTTCGATTGCGAGGACGAATCCTCTTAAGGGGGATAGATTGTAATCACCCAAAAATTTTCTAAATATTTTTAAAACAATTTTTGGGTTTTTTTTGCATTTTTCAAGAATTAAAATAGGTGCTTTGGTAATTATATCATTTTTAATTGCTAATAACTAATATTAAAATGTAATAAAAATATGATTTTTGGTGTAAAATAGAAAATCGGACTTAGGGTAGTTTTTCTGGAATTTATTGGGCCTCGGACCTAATTTAAAATACCTAAAAACTAATTAACTAATTATTATCTATTATTTATTATTATTTTTATAAACCATTTTTGTACCCTTGCCCAGTCCATTGGGCCCAAGCCTAGCCCGCAATTGTTAGCGGGTCGGGTCGGGTCGGCCAGACCCGGATCGCCCGAGACCCGACCCGGCCGACCCTTTCCCTCCCCCACGTTCGGCTGACCGCGTCCCCCGCCGTACCCTCCGGCCACGTCGCCTGCGACCTCCACCCATGCCACGACCCCACGACCCCGACTCCGTCTTCGCCTCACCCGGCCACCCCCGGCTCCCCTCCACCTGTAAAATCCCCCATCTCCTCCCTCTTTCCCCCCCCCCAAGCCAGCACCCTAGAGCCGCCGGAACCCTACTCCGGCCATCCCCTTCCCCGGCGCCGACCTCCACCTACTCCCCTCCTCCTTCTCTGATCAGACCCTTCCGCCCTAGCCGCCGCTCGCCTCCTCCTCCTCCTTTCCCGCCGCTTCCAGAACCCGACGCCGGCCGACGACCCCGCCCTAGCCGCAGCACCGCCCTCCTCCGGCGAACAGAACCCTAACCTAGCTGGATGCACCGCGGACACAGAGGACACGGGACTCGTCGACACAGGACACGAAGGACACTCGGACACGCGTAGATCAGGGTTTTTGAGCCCTGTTCAGGTACTCGTAACTTTTTGCTCGTAACCCTGTTTTTAATTCCGTAAATTGCAACACGTAGCCTACATGACCCCCTCGGTGCCTGGGGAAACCGCTCGGTGTATCGCGTCCTGTGGCGATCGCGAACCGCGATCCAAAACAGGAAAAACAACGCCCTGTTTCACCCGGGAACTGAGTACGTCCAGCCAAACGGGATGACTTAGTCGCGTGCGGTCTTCACAGATACGTGTGCGTCGTTGATACGGACGTGTGGGATTTTGCAGAAGTCGATTCGGGTGTGCGTGCACACCGGGATGAACGCGTATCCGCGGACACCATCCCGTATCCGCCTTTTCTGAATTATGCCCTAACTTTGTGTACACACGTCGGATTGAAACAAAACTTACGCCATCGGACTCGTAGCGATACGCTGGTCCTGTGACCCAAGTTTGGTTCGATTCTGAGAACGTTGACGAAATTGCGTGTCGTGGGCCCCACAAGCCCAGCTCGACGGGCGATTTTGTGATCGGCTCATCGTTCCTAACCTGTTGACACTAAGTTTGATGAATTTGGAGACTTTGACCCTGACACATTTTTTGGTGCAAAGCGGGCCCACATGCGGACCCCGTTTTGACCCGAAATGGTCATTTTTGCCCCTGTGTCCAAACTGGACTCAAGGACAGGCGTTTCTAGCTGATTGATATCTTCTTAGCATGATGGTAATGTTTGTTTCAGCATCCGGAGATGTTTCTAGAAATTTCCCGAGTAACATAACAGTAGTTGGAATTCAAACATCAGGCAAGTGTACCTTGCCAAACCCTGCAGCTTGCTTCTTATTTTCTTAACTTATTTATACATCAGTGGACAATTATACCGTGCCAACTTGCAATGATTTCTGTTATAGTACTTGTTGGAGTACTTGTGTAAACATACATAAACTTGATTTAACTATTCAACCCAGGACCGAGTGATTTTACTTAGCGTCCAATTACTAGTCGGGTGCCAACCCCGTACGCGGAGTTGTGTAACGTCACATAGACATTGATACCGAGACCCTATGTATTCTCGTACTTGTCTTATCAAGTACATCATAACCCAGGACACTTGACACTATTCATGAGACAGGATCTTCCCGAGATATTCGTAGTGATTCTGTATAGGATACAGGACTTGACAGAGATATTTTATTTATAGACAATATGACTTGTTGCATTAGCTATAATCCCGTTGACATGAACATGAGACGTTATGGTCATGATATGCGTGATTACATTGGGTGGAGAGAGACACACAGGCTACAGGCTGTTTCATATATATATCCACTACTATTGTGAGGTTGTAGACTCTCCAGCAGAGCTAGACCCTTTACCTGTTATTACTGCTACCGGCTCCCCGACACAGAGCTTGTAGCGGTCTCAGCCTGAGTTCTAGTGCTGCTCTCATATTGCATATCACTTAGCTGGTTACATAGTTTACCCAATTATTTACTTATTGCTGCACTGCTTATTTATTTGGCTTGTATTTTCTGTACCTTGCTATGTCCCCTGAGGACCTGGAATGGATTATGTCCCCAGGTTTAGCTGAGGAGCAATACCCCGAGATATACGAGACAGGAGCTGAAGCTATTACTGGACTTGATACTGGAGCAGAACCGATCCCTGAGCACGAGGTGACTGCTGAAGACTTTTCCTGAGTACCTAATTTCATACTCAGTATTTACTTTATGTTTGACTCTTTTGTTCCTGGCCTATTGAGCCAGTGTATTCAGACTTATGTCGGATTGTTTCTCTGACCTACTTGTTGAGACTTGTTGCTACTTATTTCTATTTCATTATGCAGTTGATTATATTTATCTTTTATGGATGAGTTTAGTTGTGGCATGTTGTCGTAGACCTTATTTTACAGCTTAAGTGCGCCCTGATGGTTCCATTAAATTGGGTTGTCCATCGGTGCGTGCTGCTGGCCATTGTCATGTATCCAGTCCCTCGGTATTTTAGGACTGGGGCGTGACACTTACACCATTGGATTCGTGGTATCACGCTGGTCCTGTGCCGTAAGTTTTATGCGATTCTGAGATAGTTTCCCAAGCCACCTATTTGCGGGCCCTACGGTTTGACTTGAAGGGTGAATTTGTGATCGGCTCATCGGAATCAAAAATTGGATATACCATTGAGTTTGTATCTTTATTTTGGATTTATTTGACCTATAATTTATCCTATTTAGAGACCTTTCACCCTGACACATATTTTGGTACAAAATGGCCCACATGTGGACCCCGTTTTTACCCAAAATTATCGTTTTGCCCATGTGTCCAAATTGGACGAAAGAGTAGAATTTTTTGACTATCTTGCTGATTTTGGAGATGTTGTTGATATTTATTTCAGCATCCGAAGATATTCATTCAGAGAAAATGGTTCTTGATCCCTTGTGCTTGACGTCTGGACACTTACATTACACAGATTGCTTGACAGGCAAGTATACCTTGCCATAGTACTATTTAGTTACATTCCTTTATTGTATGTTCATTTTTTATTTTTTATTTTTATTTATTTTGCTATATAAAATTGCGCATCCAAAAATAACTTGGGTGCAACGATGGTTGCGTCCCCTTTTGTCTTTATTTATATTATGCATATTGACCTAAAGTAAAGAGACCACCCCATAATTTTGAGGCATCTTATGTTTTATTAGCCATGACATATCTGTTACACGAGTGTGAGTCTCATGTAGGACACAGACTTGCGTGATGGGTTAGCCACCTATACGTATGGGATGTGTGATAGGGAATAACTGCTAATAAATTTGCATGCTAGAAGAATTAGTGGTTATTAGAGGTATCATCGTGTCATGGATATGACACGAATAGAGCATGGGGTGGGAAGAACAAAGGCAATTCAGCTCCATTATACTTTCTCGTTTGAAACTCATAAGCTCCGTCAGAGATGTGTGGTCAGATGACCCTTAAATTATTTACAGACGGCCTCTGACGTCCAAGAGACGTTACGTTTTTTAGGCCCCTAATTCTCCGAGAGAGTCACGCCAATCCCATTTTTAGCCAGATAGCCTACGTGTTGGAAAATTATTCGAAAAAGTGCATTCACATAGACGGTTAGGCGAACCTATTAGATGTTTATTTTCAGTACTTTATTGGCATGCTTCTATGTTTCTTGTTATGTCCCTCTGAGGACCTGGTCCCTTTCTAGGTATAGAGGAGTATCCGCAAGAGTACGGACCCAGGCCTGACGCATCATTCACTGTTGAGGTAGACTTACCTTTGTAGTACCAATGATTACTTCATTGCTGATGGATATCTTAGTTATAGTTTCTTTTATTTGACTTTATTTCATTTTAGGGTTCTGATCTCCTCTATCATTTTAGTTTTGATATAGTCGATGGGCAGTGGATTTGTCTCTACCCGACTATTATACTTTTGATACTTCGTACCAGAGAATTCTTCAGTTATTTATTTTGATATTTCTTTATTATGTTGTGGATGAGATATAGATGCCTGTGACTTGTGTTGATAATATATTTACCCCTTATGAATTAATACTCATATTACAGCGTACGTGTATATTATGGTTTTCATATATTGGTGTTGCCATATACATACGGCTGGCATGTTATGTATTCCTAGTCCTACGTATTTTGGAACTGGGGTATGACATATTTTTGTAGTGGCCCATGAAGGTCAAAGAATATATTGTCTCGGTTACGTTACTGTACCGAGCAAGCCTGCAAATAAGATTAGAAACAAGATCTCATCCACACTTGACTATAACTCACCTTCCTTCTCACATATCCTATTTTTAAGCTTGCATCTTGTTTGATTCATCTACTCTTCCTAATCTTTCATCCAACTCTTACAGAGAGATAAATTTGCGTAGCAGACGTGTCACAACTGGGGATGACACGTCTCCAGGGATCAATGGCCAATCAACAGGAGAGGCCTCAATGACTCGTCGACTTCCAGGACCGGATGGATAGACTAACCATTCTGATCCATCAGTTCCTCCTAGTGCTTAATGGAGCTCTATCAGCACCCCGGGACAGCCAAACGCATATATTCCAATTCTTTCAGATAATGATGCAGGAACAGAGGCAGCAGGCCACCGCACTGGCTGCCGAGCAGAGGCAGCAAATGGCAGAGCAGAGGTGGGAAGCCACCGAGATAAGACAGGGATATTTGGCAGCACTTGAGAGGATGGCTGCACCAGCACCCGCACTAGCTCAGGCATTAGTTCCAGTACCACAAGCTCGTGTTGGATCAATCAAGGATTTTATACAGATTGGCCCCAAGCCATATAAAGGCAATGAGAGCCCAGAGAAGACCACAACCTGGTTAACCAGCACCAAGAAGCTTTTGGAAGCATCATAGTTGCCAACCAATTTATGGATAACAGGCGTGAGGACAGAGCTAGAAGGAAATGCTCACCACTGGTGGGAATCAATAGAGCTCCAATTGGGTACACGCCAGACTTGGGAGTAGTTCTTGGAGTACTTTGAGAAAAATTATTTTTTTTCCACCGTGAAGAATGCATTGTACAATCAGTTCCTTCATCTAGAGCAGGGGAACAAGACATTCGATAAGTATGATGCGGAGTTCAGTCGCCTCAATAGATATGGCATCGTTCTGATACCCAATAACTTAGAGAAAGCTAAGAGATTTTATGATGGACTGACTCAAGAGCTCTGGCACTATACCAACTTACAGTCCCGGATCTCTTATGCCGAGTTATTGACAAAGGCCAGGATCCAGGAGGCCATCAGCAAGGGGAAAGGAAATTAGTAGAGAATTCAATAAGGACCAGCAAGGAGGGCCCATCAGACGCCGTTTAGCAAATCAGTAGCCGCAACAACAGCAGAGAGTGGGACCGTACCAGATTCAGGAGAAGCCGCATTACAGTTACTACGGGAAGCGCGGACATATTATGAGGGATTGTCTACTTTGCTTAGGGAAGTATATGAGGTATGGTTCTGGACAACATATGGCCAGAGAATGTCCGATGCAGCAGGCATTGTCGCTTCTACAGTCGACGCAAAGGCCAGCACTTCCAGCACCAAAGCCAGCTCAACAGATGACGAGACCAGGAGCACCAGGAGCGGGAGCACCTCGACCTCCAACAGGAGAAGGATTTTAGCAAGGACCATCGCTACCTACTAAGGAGGACCAGTTCACGAGGGTCAGGTCATAAGGACTACCTCAGAGGACTGGACAGGCTTTTGCTATGGAGACTGACGACACAGAACAGGAGATTGATGTTATAGCAGGTATTACCCTTGTTTTCACTTTTCTTGCTGTAATATTATTTGCTACAGGAGCCACCCACTCATTCATATCTTCTAGTTTTGTTGCCAAGCACAATATTTCTACTACACCCTTGCCTAGTTGTGTTAGAATTCTTACCAGGGGAAGAATTGTACCTATTAGCCGTATTTATGGATCTTGCCCTGTAGTGATTCATGGCAGAGTGATTAACGTTCGAATCTTAGTCTTTCCCATGCCGAACTTTGATATTGTACTTGGGATGGACTGGCTAAGCAAGTACAACACTTTCTTCGACAGTTACGGAGAAAGCATTCTATTTAAGGTACCAGGCCAGCCGGAGCTCGAGTTTACACGAGGACCCACAGAGGTTCTTGATGGTTTCCAGATGGCATTGGACGATATCATTTATCACCCTATTATTTTAGAGTTTGAGGACGTCTTTCCAGAGGATCTGTCAGGACTACCTTCGGATAGAGATATGGAGTTTTTTATTGAGTTGACACCAGGAGCAGCACCTATAGCGTCGCATGATTGCAGATTAGCAAAGAAGGAGATAGATGAGCTGAAGATGCAGTTTAAGGAGTTAGAGGAGAAAGGCTTCATCCGACCAAGTGCATCACCCTGGGGAGCTCTAGTGTTGTTTGTACCCAAGAAGGATTGGTCAGTGAACATGTGCATTGACTATAGGGCCTTGAACGTTGTGAATGTGAAGAATAAGTACCCGATGTCGCATATTGATGACTTATTTAATCAAATTAGTGGAGCCAAGGTATTCTTTTAGATAGATTTGAGATTAAAATTTCACCGGGTGAAGGTGCGGAAGCAGGATATTTTGAAGACTACATTCAGGACGAGATATGAATACTACGAGTTTTTGGTCATGCCATTTGGATTGACCAATGCTCCAGCTATTTTTATGGACTTGATGAATCGAGTCTTCCATCAGTATTTGGACCAGTTCATGGTTGTCTTCATAGATGACATCCTTGTCTATTCAAAGAGCCACAAGGAGCATGAGAACCACCAACGGACTATCCTAGAGACCTTGAGGAGAGAGCGATTGTATGCGAAGCTCAGCAAATATGAGTTCTTGTTGGATAAGGTCTCTTTCCTTGGGAATGTCGTTACTGGAGATGGTATTTCTGTAGATTCGGAGAAAATCTCGGAAGTTGATACATGGCCTGTACCAAAATCGGCATCGGAGGTGAGGAGTTTCCTTGGACTTGCGGGATATTACCAACAGTTTATAGAAAAATTCTCGAGGATAGTAGAGCCTATGACTCGGTTGAAGTACAAGGACCGAGAGTTTATATGGACGGATGAGTGTCAAGCCATTTTTGAGGAGTTAAAGAAGCATCTGACCACAGCACCAATGTTGACTATTCCATCAGGATCAAGAGATTATGTGATCTACAGCAACGCATTAGAAAAAGGATTGGGATGCATAATTATGCAGCATGGTAAGGTGATTACCTATGTATCTAGACAGTAGAGAGTACATGAGAAGAATTATCCAACTCATGACTTGGAGCTTGTAGCCGTTATTTTTGCCTTGAAGCTATGGAGACATTACTTATATGGGGAACAAGTGGAGATCTATACTAACCATAAAAGCCTCAAGTATCTCTTCACGCAGAAGGAGCTGAACATGAGGCAATGTCAGTGGCTTAAGTTGATAAAGGACTTCGAGATAGAGCTGGATTATCACCCAGGCAAGGCTAACATAGAAGCATATACGTTAAGCTGAAAGCCTACGGCGTTATTCTTGATGACGCAAATAGAGTTACTGAAGGACTTGCAAGATCTTGGCATAAAGGTTTTATTACCCGGATCAAATGGGACACTAGCCAACTTGCAAGTGCAGTCATCGATAGTAGAGAGGATCAGGGCAGCTTTGCCTACGGATGCTAGATTCAGGAGGTTGAAAGAAAGGATCGAGGCTGGAGAGAAGATAGGATTGCGCATTCATGATTACAGAAAATTACGCTGTGGTAATCGTCTATATGTTCCCAATGGAGAGCTTCGACAGGAGCTGATGGCAGAGGCTCATAGTTTGATATATTATATTCATCCTTGAGGCACCAAGATGTACCACGACTTGCGACAGCACTTCTGGTGGCATGGAATGATGAAGAAGATATCTTACTTTGTGGCTAAATATTTAGTATGTCAGCAGGTCAAGGCTGAACACCAGAGGACAGCAGGATTATTGTAACCACTTTTAATTTTTGAGTGAAAGTGGGAGCACATAAATATTGACTTGGTCATGGGATTTCCAAAGATTCCAAGTGGACGAGATATTATATGGGTGATAGTAGATCAACTTACCAAGTCAGCTCATTTCCTACCTTTTAGAGTTGGCCAGTCTACAGAAGCTTTGGCTGACTTATACATGAGGCAGATCATGAGAATACATGGCATTTCGGTTAGTATTATGTCAGACAGGGACTCGCGTTTCCCATCTCACTTTTGGAGGAGCATGCAGGAGAGTCTTGGGACTTATCTGAAGTTTAGTACGTCCTATCATCCGCAGACAAACGGGCAGTCAGAACATAAAATTCAGATGTTGGAGGTATGTTGCGGTCATGCATGTTAGATTTTTGAGGATCATGAGAGGACCACCTGCATCTTGTGGAGTTTTTCTATAATAATAGCTATCAAGCGAGCATCCAAATGGCCCCATTTGAAGCTTTATATGGAAGGAAGTGTAGATCTTCCGTGTGTTGCAGTGACATAGAAGAACGTCAGATCTTGGGGACAGAGTTAGTTTTTAGTAGTGTAGAGAAGGTAAAGAGGATTTAAGAAAACTTACGAGCAGCGCAAGACAGGCAGAAGCAGTGGGCAGACCTTCATCGTCGTCCCTTGGAGTTCAAGGAAGGCGATCATGTATTCTTGAGGATATCGCCTACTAGAGGCATTATTCGCTTTGGGGGACGTGACAAGTTGAGCCCAAGGTACATTGGACCGTTTGACATACTAGAGCGAGTTGGAGAAGTTGCGTATTGACTGGCACTACCACCTTCGCTTGAGAGAGTGCATGATGTATTCCATGTGTCGCAACTTAGGCAATATGTGGCAGATAGCAGTCATGTTCTCGATCACTCCGATATCACCATTGGGCTAAGCTTGTCATACCAAGAGTAACCCGTGGAGATTCTTGATCGTCGAGAAAAGGTGTTGCAGAATTAATCTATTCCTTTGGTTCGTGTGGCATGGAGACATCACTCGCTAGGAGAATCCACTTGGGAGCGCAAGGATGACATGCGCAACCGCTTTGCGTATCTATTTAAAGATCAAGGTATGATTTACTTTGTTCTTTTCTACCACATTGTATTCTTTTTCTTCATCGTGCGTTAGTTTTAATTTCGATAACGAAATTTTTGTAAGTTGGGTAGAATGTAACCTCTCCTAATTTTCTAAGATTTTTACTTTTAATAATAATAGAAATAATAGCACGTATATCGACGATATACCAATATTTAGTAATAATAACAAATAAAAATAAAAAAATTTAGAAATAATGGGAATAATAAAAATAGTAATCATAAGGATGTATTTTGTAGTATTACTAATAATAATAATAATGATAATAAAGAAAATAACAGTAAAGATATATATACATATATATATATATATATATATATATATGATAAGTAAAGAAAATAACAAAACAAGCAATCAAAGCAACTAACAAACCATCCACCTTAGCATACAACAACCGAATAGGCAACAGCAACAAAAGCAAAACCATTCCCAACCCAGCCTTCACCCCGCGGATGAAACTCGACCGCATAACCCCTCTCTCCCTATATATATATATATATATATATATATATATATATATATATATATATATATATCACACCCTAACCCTAATTTCTCTTACCCCTGCGACCCTACCTGACCCCTGCATCGCCGTCGTAGAGCCACCCGCCGCCACTGACTCGTACGTGCGCGCATGCCAGTACAGCGAACCCAGTTACCCTTTTTCTCTGCTGAATTTCTTCTTGTATACACGATCGAATTTAGGTCCAGATGTTTAGATTCAATCATAACATGAGCACCTTATAATTCCTTCGAGTAGATTTATTTGATCTACCTTAATTATGTTTAAAATTCTTTTCAAAACTTTCCGAAAAACCAGTTTTTATTATAATCCAGGACACTCGAAAAATTGAGTCAGAAGTCCATATTGGAAGGCAATTTTCTTCCAAACCAATAAACCAAAACCTGATTTTTGTTTTCCTAGTTAAAGACAACGTATACCAGAATAATTTCGTTCTTTTAGTTTTTATTTAGTTGCTTTAATCGCTGAATTAAACCTGCTCAAACTCGACAAAAATCCATCTTTTTCAAACTTGAAAACTTGTGATACGGAGTGCGTCCTGACAAACTGGACCACCACGTCACATATCAATTATTCCTAAAGGAGCGTATGGTATATCCTGTTGTGCAGGCTTTCACAAAAGTTGATTCGGACGTATATGCGCATCGGAATCAACTTATATTAAATAGTTTACTTATCACGACTTTTGCAAATAACCACCATACTTTGTATCCGCTAGTCGAAATACGATAAAACTTACATTATTTGATTCGTGGTATCACGCTGGTCCTGTGACCCAAGTTTCACGCAATTCTGAGACAGTTGGCCGAGCCACCTATTTGCGGGCCCGACGATTTAATTTGAAGGGTGAATTTGTGATCGGCTCACCATAATCCAAAATTGGATATATCATTGAGTTCATATTGTCATTTAAAATTTATTTGACCTATAATTTATCTCATTTAGAGACCTTTGATCCTGACACGCATTTTGGTACAAAATGGCCCACAAGTAGACCCCACTTTGACCCAAAATTACCATTTTGTCCCGGTGTCCAAATTGGACGAAAGGGTAAAGTTTCTGACTATCTCGCTAATTTCGGAGATGTTGGTGATATTTTTTTCATTATCTGAAGACGTTCATTCGGAGGCAGTGGTTCTTGATCCCTTGTGCCTGACGTTTGGACGCTTACATTACACAGATTGCTTGTCAAGCAAGTATACCTTGACATATTACTGTTTAGTTATATTTCTTTATTGCATATTCATTTTTTGTTATTTATTTCCATTTATTTTCTATATAAACTGCACGCCTGAGAATAACTTGGGTGCAATGATGGTTGCGTCATCTTTTGTCTTTATTTATATTATGCATATTGACCTAGAGTTACGAGACCACCCTATAATTTTGAGGCATCTTATATTTTATTGGCCGTGACACATCTGTTATACAAGTGTAAGTCTCATGTAGGACACGGACTTGCGTGATGGGTTGGCCACATGTACGTATGGGACGTGCGATAGGGAATAACTGCTAATAAATTTGTATGCTAGAAAACTTAGCAGTTATTAGAGGTGTCATCGTGTCATGGATGTGACATGAATAGAGCATGGGGTAGGAAGAACAACAAGTAAGGTATTTGGGCTCCTTTATACTTTTCCTTTTGTAACATGTACGCTCCGTCGGAGATGCGTGGTCAAATGATCCTTATATTATTTACAGGCGGCCTCTGACGTCCGAGAGACGTTATAATTTTTTAGGCCCCCGATTCTCCGAGAGAGTCATGCCAATCCCAATTTTAGCCAGATAGCCCACATGTTAAAAAGTTGTTCTCAAATGTGCATTCACATAGACAGTTAGGTGACCCTTTTGGATATTTATTTTCAGTACTTTATTGGCATGCTTCTATGTATCTTGTTACATCCCTCTGAGGACCTGATCCTTTTCCAGGTATAGAGGAGTATCCGCAAGAGTACGGACCCGGGCCTGACGCATCATTCACTGTTGAGGAGGTCTTACCTTCGGAGTACCAGTGATTACTTCATTACTGATGGATATCTTAGTTGTAGTTTCATTTATCTGACATTATTTTATATTGGGGTTCTGATATCCTCTATCATTTTAGTTTTGATATAGTCGATGGGCAGTGGATTTGTCTCCACCCGACTATTATACTTTTGATACTTCATACCTGAGACTTCTTTAGTTATTTATTTTGATATTTATTTACTGTGATGTGGATGAGATATAGATGCATGTGACTTGTGTTGAAAATATATTTATCACTTGTGAATTAATATTCATATTACAGCGTACGTATGTATTATGGTTTTTATATATTGGTGCTGCCATATATATACCCTAGTCTTACGTATTTTGGGACTGGGACGTGACAGCTTCGAATAATGATGTTCCAGAAGTCGTAGGTAAATAACAAACACTAAATGTTCATGGTATACTTCGAACAATGATTATATTCAAGAAGTCTTTAAAAAATACAATATATGGTATGTTTCGAACAATGATGTTCCAGAAGTCTTATATATATAGACCACACAATTCATGGTTATCAAATCTCTGATGGTTTTGATCTAAATGTATTAACATATATAAAATAAATAAATAAATAATAACTCTAGCGTTCTCTCTGAGAGATCTATATGTGATTAACATCGGAGTGTTATCAGAGTTAACTAAAAGAAGTGAGATAAATGGATAAAAATTATTCTTTTTGCCCTAGCAGTATGCCAAGAGATGTATAAACATCAACATCAGACTGCGTCTGGGGTATGCATATGAAAAAAAAATAAACATAAATAACGATATCTATTACCGAAGTAGAGAATCTACAAATGATGCATTCACTAAGATGCTCTCGCTTATTTTCTCCTGTTAGAGTTTTGTGCTGATAACGTGTTAGAATAAACGTAGAAGAAGGAAGAAAAAATAGGAGAGAAGATCTCTTATTAGTGTAATCATATAGTGGGAGGCAAATATCTTATTTATACAACCCAATGAAGGTGTAATACTAATCTCTAACCAATGTGGGACTAAAATACAAAGTGGAAATCCAATACTTTAGTAACTCACGTTATAACAGACTAAGAGTATCTCCAACCCTGTTATTAGTTTGGAAAAAGTGGTTGTCACATAGGAATCACTTCTTATTTCAAAATTCTTTCTTAAATACAAATATGAAATAACTTGTGAAGTTGATATGACAATGACATGTCATAGACAATATGAAATTGGTTGTCTAGATCTAGACAATGAATTTCAGAATGCTTTACTTCCACATCATAAATTATGAATAAAAATATTTCTAAAAAAGGAAAAAATAGAAAAGTTGTCTTGGAAGTTGAAAAATAATAATTTTAATTGTCTTCTCAATACTTTTGCACTGAAGAATAAATTTTTACCTAATTGTCTTGTGTAAATATAATTTTGTCACATAGGAAAGATATTGTCTTGTGTCTCATATCACATAGGAATTATAACACAAAAGAAGACAATAGGGTTGGATATGCTATAAATCTTAAAAATCAAAATAACTTCCTTACTATAATCATCAATAGAAGTAGCAACTTTTGATGCAAATATATCATATAAATTAGTTTGAAAAAAGCAAATTATAAAGGTAACTATGCAAGTAACAAAAAAACACGAGCATTGCCATAAAAAGAAGGCACCTACTTTATCTCAAGGTGTCTAAATGGATGGTCGGCCCAGAACCCGCCACGGGTCTGGCCCGGTCAAATTTGGTCCGGACCCAGTCAACGATCTGGACCAACTCGGCCCACCTCCTCTGTGGATTCTGGCTGGGTCAAAAAAATTGGCCCGTAAGTCTGATCCGGTCCGATGTGCAACTTTATGGGTCCCAGGTCGGTTCCGAGTTGGACCGGGCCGGGCCAATTTTTTATTTACTTTAATATATATATATATATATATATATTAACTTATATATATATTTATTAACTTATATATATATATAAGTTAATAAATATAAATATATATATATATAAGTTAATAAATATATATATATATATATATATATATATATATATATATATATATATATACATACATATACATATACATATACATATACATATACATAAACATATAAGTTAATAAATATATATAATCTGATCAATATCTATGTTCACAATTAGTTGTGGTAACACAGCTTGACTTAAAATCCATTCTTTTGAAAAAATAATTTCATCCCATCGAATTATCCTGTTAGTAGCTACTTTGGGTGTTAACAGATTTATTTCTACCAAAGTAGTTTTACCAGGTGTGGTAATATGCCTTCCATTTTGGGCAATGGTATTCATCACCTTATAATGAACCCTATAGATTACTGCTATAGTTTTAGATCCATGCAGAAAGTTATAACCATAAGTTTTCAAATTCAGAGTCACAGACTCATATAGATGAGTGTCTGTCATTGACAGGGTTAAATTAGGATAAACATTGAAATAGACTGGAACATGACAAAGGCTAGTCTGCATAACTCCCATTAGGGACTGACTCCAATCTAAATATATGATTCATTATAAGGTGATGAATACCATTTCCCCAAATGCAAGGCATATTACCACACCTGGTAAAACTACTTTGGTAGAAATAAATCTGTTAATATCCAATGAAGCTACTAATAGAATAATTCAATAGGATGAAATTAATTTTCTAAAAGAATGGATTTTAAGTCAAGCTGTGTGACCACAACCAATTGTGAACACAGATATTGATCAGATTATCCAGACTAATGACAGAGAAGTAGAAGTAAGATTTACTCCTCGTGATATCTCTCGATTATCAATATCAGGACAAAAATTTTTATCTTCTACAATAGGGTCAACTTCTTCCAATAAAGAAGAAGTAAATAAAATCAAAATTACTAATGATACAATAGCACATCCCTTATACAAGGAAAAGAGCAAAATAAGCTCTCCGACGATGTCGAAAATAAAATTTACTTCTTTTTAATGGGATTTAAGATCAATCAAAAAATTTGGAACATTCTTAGTAGAATGTACTATAAAAATGATGAATTTGTGGTATGGTTTAAAAAAACATATCCTATTAAAAAAAGATATGAGTTCAAGGATGAATATTACAATCATCTAGAGAAAAAGAAAAGGATAATACCCTTCATCGATTGGTTTGTTGGACAAATTATGTCGACATAAAATTAACACAAATCAAAGAGGAATATTATAAAATCTGGAATACTGATACAGAATCAAGTAGCGTATAACCAGATCAATGTATCCACCAAATGAATCAATCAAACTCAATGTCAAAAATATGACAAACAAAATTGATGCTGTTTTATTTGTCAAAATTATTGATAGTAAAGAAACAGTTATTAAAGAATTACAAAAAGTCTTATGGCAGAATAATTACATCAATGTGTTTATCCAAGTCATGGGTCAATAATTGACTAGAATTGAAAATATCTTGGAAAAATTATTGCATAAACTTGATAAAATAAGACACTTGGATCGTTCTGGGAAATACTCTTTGAAGGAGACTTCTAATATCTCTATAAAACCTCCTTCTACCCCAGAAGTTACTAAAGAAGATATAAAGGAACTAATAGCTCAGTTCCAAAAAAGTAATATTCAGACTATCAATGCTGAAGAAAGAGAATTAGAAGAGCTAATAGCTCAAGCAAAGAAAAAATTTGCTATTATTAGTGACAACACTAATAGGAATAAAACTGTCATTAATGATCTTACTAAGAGTATTCAAGTTATTAATGGTCAGTCATCAAATACTTCTAAAATATCAGAAGAGGGTCAGCAAACTGAGGATCCAATCGAGGATGAAATTAATTCTCATCAGATTGAGGATCTTCAGAAATCTTTTGTTGAATCTAAAATAAATAATTCCCAAATTCAGACGGTTAAATATGGAAAATCTAACCTAATGAAATATTACTACCAAAGACCTACTCTCACAGATGTACTATTTGAAGAAAATGATACAATAGTACAAAATTATTATAGTGGTGGAGAGACCTATGAATGGAACATAGATGGTCTTATAAACAAAAAAATTCATGATCAGTTGCATCGAATGATGATGTATTCCAATATTGCTAAAGCCGTTGAAAATAATGATCGAGAAATTGCATAATTTATCACTTGCGATTTCACTGGAACCCTTAGGGGTTGGTGGAATAATTGTCTTACCGATTCTCAGAGGCAAAAAATTTTAAGTGCATTCAAAACTGAGACAAGTTCTGAAAATAATATCAGACAACCAAACCTGATGTTGTTTATACTTTAATTATTACAATTTTGGAACAGTTTACAGGAGAAATCTTCGATCATGGAGAAAGAGTAAGAACTCTTCTTCAGAATTTAAGGTGTCCAACTCTTACTCACTTTAGATGGTATAAAGATACTTTCTTAAGTAGAGTAATGTTACTTGGTGATGCAAATAATGCTCACTAGAAGTCAAAATTTATTGATAGAATTTCTAATCTCTTTTCAAAAAGAATAAGACAAGGTTTGAGAAACGAAAATAATGGTATCATTCCTTATTCCAATTACACTTATAAAAATTTAATCAACAAGTGTATTGAAGAAGGTCTAGCTTTATGCAATGACTTGAAGCTAAGACATCAACTAAAATTTCAAAGAATTTTTGAGAAAAGACAACTGGGAGAATTCTATTACCAGTTTGTAATAGATACTTTTAAACCTCTTAATACAAAGGGGAAGAAGAAAGTAAAACAATATAAGGATTATAAGAGACCTTATAAAAAAAATCCTTCAAGAAGGCAATATACTACTGTCAATAAAGACAGTAAATACTCTAAAAAGAAGAAATCTTCTAAGAAGAATATCATTAAATGTTATAAATATGGTAAATTAGGCCACTATGCTAACAAATGTTATACGGAAAAAAATTGAAAGAGATCGAAGATGAAGGGTTAAGAAAGACTCTTTATAAATTAATGATCAATTTCGATTACGAAGAAAGCTTATCAAATAATGAATCTAATAATGAGACTACTGATGATTCAGTTAAAGAGTGCAATGAGAATTATCAATGCAACGAATGTGTTACAGATAAATATATTAACTACTATAAATCTATAGTAGAAATGAATGGGTTATCAATAAATACTTTAACCCTCAATGAGAAAAAAAAATTTATTGAAGCCTTATTAACTGATAATATTAGTCCTGAAATAAAAAATAAAATTATAAAAGCAATTAGAAAAGAGTTAGATAAGGTTAATGCACCTATCCAGACTCCTACTGAAGCTTACAATATGGCTGAAGTAATCTCTCGATATAGAAGCAAACAAGTTAAACATGTCACTATACAGGAACTTCAGTTTGAAATAGAAACTTTGAAAATTGAGATTAAAAATTTAAAATCTCAATATCAACAAATCCAAAAAAGACTAGACAAGCTGGAACTGTCACGACCCGATTCCGTAGAATCGTTGGGGCATCCCCCGAACCGTGACCACCGTGCGGGCCTGGGGTTGCGCCCGCACAAGAATTTAATGATTTGCATATAAGCACATATTCAGAGTACGCAGATAAATTAAAACACAGATTGAAACATGGAAAAGTTCTCTTTATTGATAATGAACATCTATTACAAACTCCTGAACGAGTTAGCTAATTTGTCGCACGGGCTTACAAAAGTGTTGACACAAAATGAGATAGCAGTCCTGTACATTATATCCCTTTACTAAACTTTAAAATGATATAGACCTCGGGCTGGAGGACGGCTTTGCCACGGAGCTGTATTATGTATGGAAAGTTGCAAGCTCCTTCTCTTCAAGTACTTCAAAATACGGCGCGATCAGGATGCGCCAACAGCTGGACTGGATCCGGGAAGATGACTTTGGCTCCTCGCTCGGTTTGCCTTGGTGCGGAGAACCTGTTTCAATGAGGGTCAACATGTCGAAACATACTGGTGAAGGCGAGCTAACCGAACTAAACCAATCAACACATTATTTTAATGAAGCATGCATATTTTGTGGGTTTCTATCTTGCCTTAGTTCATTTACAAGCAACAGTATATATGTATAATAATGAAATGAACTTGCCACCGTTCAGTGGATTTTACCTGTCCGTCTGAATTACCTGCACAATACTTACCATGCCTTTCCTGCCACGAAGACACAAGTTAGTTTGCAATAGGTTTAAATATACAAGATGATCACTGGCTTGATTGCCATAATAGACACTAGTCTGTGACGAAGATGGTTTGCTACGTACAAGAATGTGAGGCGCCGCATACCATCCCATCCAAGTACGTGAGACTAAACGTGAGTTCCGTCCGGAGCCGGAACGATGCCAGTGCCCCAGCAGCCGCCCGCAGGAACTATACCTTGTGTACAAGTTATCCGTGATCGCACATTAACAATCATTCGCCCGGAGGCTATGTGATTCGCCCTGAGGCTACATGAGTACAAGACAAGCAGTATTGCATGATTCATTTATATTGCATCTACGTTCAATTCATGCATTCAGGATATAGCTTTGTACATTCAAACTTGCATTTATGCATATGATGAACATTCCGAACGAACAAGCATGCAAAGATATAATCGTTCACAAGTTCAAATGACAAGCAATACAATTCAAATCTATTCCCTTTTATCTTGGTATCTTTTATTATTACTTGGTATCGTTTGATCGGGGCAAAGAAGAATGCAAAATTTTAGGGTGTGAAGCTTAGAAGCAGGGCTAGCTAATCGGGTTGGTAGCCACTCACTTTGATGGTTGGAAGGGAGAAGGAAAGAGGCGCTTCATGACTCTGCTCGCAAGCCGCCTACTGCTCGTTCACCTGTATCACGAACAGCTCGATCAATACTTCTTTCACTTTTTTCAATCTCAAAATTGAAGTACAGTTCAATGAACAAAAATAATGAAACTCATCGAAATCGTTCAAGGAAAACAAGCAAATTCCAAAACCAACTCAAAGCACGAAATCAACAAGCGACATCAAAATCCGAGGCAATAAAAAGATAGCAGCAGAGAGGTCCCTCCTGACTCTGCCGCTAAGTCGATCCCGGGGGCACGGTCCACTGAATATGGGAATCGATTCCGAAGAAACAAATCCATAACGAGGACGAGTTCTTGTTTCAATCTATCCCGATCGAACGATACCGTCTTGTGTTTCGTAGCCGCGCTCCCCGCACCGGGGGAACGGGGCGCTACAGGAACTAGATAATATATCTAGAAAGATAGCTAGATTAATAGACACTGGTGAATCTTCTCCTGGTTCTTCTTGTCCACAAGAACAAGAGAGGGAGAATCAATCTGTTCAAATGGGACAGATAAACTCAGAAGAAAGGAAAAATAATTTTTTACAAAAAATAAATTAATTTATTACCCATATATGGTATATTAAAATAAATCTACTTATTAATAATGAGTATTATATAACTAATTTGATTGCATTCGTTGATAGTGGTGCAGACCTTAATTGTGTCAAAGAAGAAGTTGTTCCGATAAAATATTGTGAAAGAACTTCTCAGACACTTAATGCCGCTAATAATAAGGCACTAACTAATCCTTATAAAATTATAGATGTAAATATCAGTAAAAATAATGTCTGTATTTCTGTACATCTAATAGTTGTAAAGAAAATATCTCAGTATGCTATTCTAGGGACTCCTTTCCTAGAAAAACTTATGCCAATTAATGAGATAACTAAGGAAGGAATTACAACTTGTTATAAAAGCAAAAGAATAACTTTTGAATTTATAACTAATCTAATTGTTAAAATCCTTAATGAAGTTAATTTGAAAGAAAATTAGATTAATTTATTAAAGGAAGAACTTGCACAGGTTAATATAACCTAGCATTTAAAATAATTGAAAATTCAACAGAAAATCAAACAAGTCGAAGAAGATTTTAAGCTACACACTTGTAGTAATATTCCTAATACTTTCTGGGATAGGAAACAACATATAGTTTCTCTTTCTTATGAGAAATCCTTTAATGAAAATATATTCCGACAAAGGCGAGACCTTGTCAAATGAATCAAGAATATCTTGAATTATGTAAAAAAGAAATCCAAGATTTATTGGATAAGAAATTAATTCGTAAGTCTTACTCCCCATGGAGTTACACAGCATTTTATATCAATAACAATGCTGAAAAAGAACGAGGTGTGCCTAGACTTGTTATTAATTATAAACCTTTGAATAAGGTTTTGAAATGGATTCGTTATCCAATTTCTAATAAAAGGGATCTACTTAATCGAGTAGTTCAAGCAAGGATTTATTCTAAATTTGACCTAAAATTAGGATACTGGTAAATACAAATTAATGAGAATGATCGGTATAAGACTGCTTTTAATGTTCCTTTTGGCCATTATGAATAGAATGTCATGTTATTTAGTCTGAAGAATGCACCTTCAAGAATGCACCTTCAGAATTTTAAAATATTATGAATGAAATATTTATTCAATACTCCTATTTTATATTATCATATATTGATGATATATTAGTCTTCTCTGAAGCTATATTTTACGCGGATAACTTTCCAGCATATTACATACTTCTACATCCTATTTAATGCTTGTACCTTGTTTGATTCCCATACCTTGCCTAAACGATTATGAACATTAACTGCAAAAAGATGGATATGCAGAAAGAATGTACTATCACTGAGGGTAACACAACTCCTGGAGTCAATAATCTAACTCAAGGAGGGACTTCAACAAACCCTAGACTTTCAGGATCGGATGGACAGATTCATAATCCAGTTCCATCTGACTTACCCATTCCACCTAATGGGACTCTTCCAGTCTCATTAGCACCTCAGGATGGCCAGACACAACTGTTCCAACTCTTCCAAATGATACTGAAGGAACAGCAACAACAGGCTGCCACACTAGCTGCAGAACAGAGACAGCAAGCAGCTGAGCAGAGACAAGAATTTCTGGCAACACTTAAAAGGATGGCTCCAAAGACTACTGTGCCAGCCCAAGCATTAGCTCCAGTACCAAAAACTAGAGTTGGTTCGGTAAAAGACTTTGTACAAATGGGCCCGAGACCATACTAAGGCAATGAGAATCCAGAAGAAAATACCAACTGGATTACTCACACTCGAAAGTTATTAGAGGCATCACAGCTACCTGTAGACCTGTGGATGACAGGTGTGAGGACGTTATTAGATGGTAATGCTCATCACTGGTGGGAATCCATGGAACGCCAGTTGGGTACATACCAGACATAGGAGCAATTCCTGGAATGCTTTGAAAGAAAGTATTTTTCGGACACTGTCAGAGATGCATTATACGATCAGTTTCTCCACTTAGAACAGGGGAACCGAACAGTGGACGAGTATGATGCTGAATTTAGCCGCCTTAGCAAATATGGCGCTGCACTGATACCAGATGACTTGGCCAAGGCTAAGAGGTTTCATCGTGGATTAACTAAAGAGCTCCAATACTATACTAGCTCCCAGTCCCGAATCTCTTATGCCGAGTTACTGACAGAAGCCAGATTGCAAGAAACCAATAGCAAAGGAAAAGGAAGTCAACTGAGGATGCCACAAGGACCAGCAAGGATACAACAAGGAGGACCTATTAGACGTCCTTTAGCTCAGCAACAACAGTACCAACACAGAGCAGGACCGTACCAGATTTCAGAAAAACCCTAATACAATTATTGTGGGAGACGCGGGCACCTCTCACGGGACTGTCGAGTCCGCCTAGGACAGTGTATGAGATATAGTTCTGGACAGCATATATTGAAGGACTGTCCTATGCAACAAGCATCAACACTTCCACCGCCAGCACGGTTAGCACTTCCAGCACCAAGGCCAGCTCAACAGATGATGAGACCAGGAGCACCTCGACCTCCAACAACAGGGGGATTTCAGCGAGGACCACCGCTACCTACCCAGGAGGATCAGTACCTGAGGGCTAGTCATGGACAGCCACAGAGGAATGGGAAAGCTTTTGCTATGGAAGTAGATGACATGGATCAGGAGATTGATGTTATAGCAGGTATCACTATTGCTTTTACTTTTTCTACCTTAACATTATTTGTTACGGGAGCCACCCACTCATTCATATCATCTAGTTTCATTGCCAAACACAATATTACCTCTACACCTTTACCTAGTTGTGTTAGAATTTTTACCGGAGGAGGAGTAGTACCTATTAATAGAATTTGTAGATCATGTCCTGTAATGATACGTGGCAGAGAGATGAATGCCCGACTCTTAGTTCTTCCTATGCCTACTTTTGATATTGTGCTTAGAATGGACTGGCTGAGCAAGCACCATACTTTCTTTGATTGCTTTGGAGGAAGCATTCTTTTTAAGGTACCAGGCCAGCCTGAACTTGAGTTTGTACGAGGATCCACAGAAATCCTTAATGGTATGCAACTCGCAATGGACGATATTATTTATCATCCCATTATTTCACAATTTACAGACGTCTTCCCAGAAGAATTACCAGGATTATCCCCAGATAGAGACGTAGAGTTTTTAATTGAATTAACCCCAGGAGCAGCACCTATAGCATCACATGTTTATAGACTGGCAAAGAAGGAGATGGATGAATTAAAGACACAATTAAAGGAACTAGAAGAGAAAGGTTTCATTCGACCAAGTGAATCACCCTGGGGAGCACCAGTGTTATTTGTACCAAAGAATGATGGGTCAGTACGTATGTGCATCGATTATAGAGCCTTGAATGCAGTGACAGTGAAGAATAAATATCCACTGCCACGCATTGATGACTTATTTGATCAGCTCAGTGGAGCCAAGGTGTTCTCAAAAATAGATTTGAGATCAGGATATCACCAGGTGAAGGTACGGAAGGAAAACATTTCGAAAACCCCATTTCGGACAAGATATGGGCATTATAAATTTCTGGTCATGCCATTTGGATTGACCAATGCTCCAGCTATCTTTAGGGACTTAATGCATCGAGTCTTCCATCAATATTTGGATCAATTCGTGGTAGTCTTCATAGATGATATACTTGTCTATTCAAAGAACCATGAGGAGCACGAGAAGCACCTGCGGATTGTTCTAGAGACTTTAAGAAGAGAGCAGTTATATGCGAAGCTCAGTAAATGTGAGTTTTTTCTGGACAGAGTCTCATTTCTTGGACATGTTATTACAGGAGATGGTATTTCTGTAGATCCAGGAAAAAATCTCGGCAGTCCAGACATGGCCTGTTCCTAATTCAGCAACAGAAGTAAGAAGCTTTCTTGGACTTACGGGATATTACCGACGATTCGTGGAGAACTTCTCAAGAATAGCAACACCTATGACTCGATTGACTTGTAAAGAGAAAGAGTTCATATGGACTAACGAGTGTCAAGCCACTTCGAGGAATTAAAGAAGCGATTGACTACAGCACCAGTATTAACTATTCTATCAGGATCAGGAGGATATGTGATCTACAGTGACGCATCAAGGAAAGGCTTGGGATGCGTATTGATGCAGCATGACAAGGTGATTGCATATGCATCTAGGCAATTACGAGTACATAAGAAAAATTATCCAACTCATGACTTGGAACTTGCAGCAGTTGTATTTACTTTTTAAAGTTATGGAGACATTACTTATATGGAGAACGGGTGGAAATCTATACCGACCACAAAATCCTAAAATATGTCTTCACGCAGAAGGAGTTAAATATGCGGCAACGTCGATGGCTTGAATTGATGAAAGATTTTGAGATAGAGCTACATTATCACCCAGGCAAGGCTAACGTTATAGCAGACGCATTAAACCGGAGGCCAACAGCTTATTCCTTAACAACACAGAAGGAATTATTGAAGGATTTGCAAGTTCTTGGCATTGAAGTGTTATTACCCAGAGCAGATGGGACACTAGCCAACTTGCAAATACAATCATCACTAGTAGAAAGAATCAAGACAATATTGCCTACAGACGCTAGATTCAAAAGATTAAAAGAAAGAACAGAAGCCGGAGAGCAGACAAGACTGTGCATTCATGATGATGGGACATTACGATGTAATAATCGTCTATATGTTCCCAATGGAGAAATTCGACAAGAGCTGATGACAGAAGCTCATAGTTCAATATATTATATTCATCCTGGAGGCACCAAGATGTATCGTAATTTACGACAACATTTTTTGTGGCATGGAATGAAAAGAGAGATAGCTCGCTTTGTAGCCAAATGCTTAGTATGTCAACAAGTAAAGGCGGAGCATCAAAGAACGGCAGGGTTATTGCAACCACTCCCAATTCCAGAGTGGAAGTGGAAATATATCACTATGGACTTTGTCACGGGCTTTCCCAAGAGTCCAAGTGGTAAAGATGCAATGTGGGTAATAGTAGACCGACTCACCAAGTCAGCACATTTCTTGTCTTTTAAAGTTGGCCAATCTACAGAAGCTTTGGCTGACTTGTATATGAGGCAGATCATGAAATTGCATGGCATTCCAGTCAGCATTGTATCAGACAGGGACTCGCGCTTTACATCACATTTTTGGAGAAGTATGCAAGAAAGCCTTGGAACTCGTCTGAAGTTCAGTACATCTTATCACCCTCAAACAGATGGACAGTCAGAATGTACTATTCAGATATTAGAAGATATGTTAAGGGCCTGTATTTTAGACTTTGGGGGATCATGGGAGGACCACCTACATCTTGTGGAATTTTCTTACAACAATAGCTATCAGGCAAGCATTCAGATGGCTCCATTTGAAGCATTGTATGGAAGAAAGTGTAGGTCTCCTGTGTGTTGGAGCGACGTGGGAGAACGTCAAATCCTGGGACCAGAGGTAGTAATTAACATCGTAGAGACAGTAAAGAAAATACAAGGACACTTGCGAGCAGCGCAAGATAGGCAGAAACAATGGACAGACCTTCATCGCCGTCCCTTGGAATTTATAGAGGGCGATCATGTCTTCTTAAAGATATCACCTACCAGAGGCACCATTCGATTCGGAGGGCGTGGCAAGTTAAGTCCAAGGTATATTGGGCTATTTGATGTACTAGAAAAAGTGGGAGAAGTGGCATATCGACTTGCGCTACCACCTTCACTTGAGGAAGTACATAATGTATTCCATGTATCGCAGCTCAGACGATATGTAGCAGATAGCAGTCATATTCTTGACCATTCGGAGATCACCGTTGGGCCAAGCTTGACATATCAAGAGCAACCTATAGGAATCCTTGATCGTCGAGAGAAGGTATTGAGAAACCAGTCTATTCCCTTAGTCCGCGTGGCATGGAAACATGGCTCGCCAGGAGAATCTACTTGGGAACGCGAAGATGGCATGCGCCAATATTTTTTGAACCTATTCATAGACCAAGGTATGAATTACTTTGTTAATTTATATCTTCTACCAATCCTTGACTTTTATTTTACTTGGCTTAGTTTTAATTTCGAGGACAAAATTTTTATAATTTTGGTAGAATGTAAACCCCTATTCCTAAAAAACAGTATTAGTTATTATTATTAATTATTATAATAATAGGGAAAAGAAAAGAAAAACAGAAATTCCTATTGGACCAAAACTGTAACCCGTTAGTCATCCCGGCGTAAAACCCATTTAGCAAAAATCCTGCAGAAACTCTTTCATGTGTAAAAACCCAACCCGCCCAAATTCCTTTCTCTACGCACAAAATCACTTCCGCGCGTATAATAAAAGCAGCAGTGTACCCGCGTAAACTCTTTAGTTTTTTGCGCGTAAAACCAAAATCATGCGTATAACTCTCCGCCGCTTTCTATTTCCTCTGACGCGTATAAGACTACCCTGCGTATACTTTCTTTCTCGCGCGTAGTATCAGCAGCAGAAGCAAAACTCAATTTTGCTTTGCTATTCCACACGTGTAAAAAATTTATTCCACCACTCCTTAAAAGATCTTCTCAACCGCATACATAAACCAATAAGAAGAAAACAACAGCAATAGTTTCTTAACCATTAAGTAAATTCCACCGCCTTCTTACTCCTATATATAATTACAACTCCCAAACACTAACCCTTCTTCTTATCACACTTAATATTTCTTTGGACGAACAATTTACTGGACTTTACTCGGCAAGTATACCTTGCCACTGTACATCTATTTACATTCCAAAAAAAAATGATACATGCATATTTAATTCTACCTATATAGATGTTTATTTTACTTTGGACCTGTTTTATAAGACTACCCTAGCATTATGGAGCATCCGTGGATTCATTGATCGTGACACAGTTATTACATGAGTTGTGAGTCTCATATAGATTTTTGGACTTCGTATTGGGTTGGTTGCCTATACGTAAGGGCCGTGCGTCAGGAATGACTGCTAATAAAAACTTTGTATGCTAGTAGACCTAGCAGTTATTAGAGGTATTATTGTGTCATGTATATGACATGCTTAGAGCATGGGATGGGGAGAATAATAAGTAAAGCATTTGGGCTCCTTTGCACTTTTCTGTAACGCCCGGATTCTCCGTCGGAGAAAGGGTGATGATGACCACTACATATTACTGGCGGCCTCTGTCGTTTAAAAGACGACATGCTTTGAGGCCTCTGATTCTCCAAGAGAGTCACGCCAATCCCATATTTTAAGCCAGATAGCCCACTTGGTGGAAAGTTGTTCTCAAAATGCATTCACTTAGATGGTTAGGCGACCCGATGGATGTTTATATTTCAGTACTTATGGGCATGTTTTTATGTATCTTGTTATGTCCCTCTGAGGACCTGATCCCTTTCCAGATATGGACGAGCAGGAGCTTCCACAAGAGTATGGGCCTGGACCGGATGCTACTTACGAGACTGAGGAGATCATACCCTCAGAGTATCTGTGATTATGACTACTGTTTATAGATTTTGTTGCTACTCAGTATAGTCGTTTTGTAGTGGATTTGTTTCCACCAGACGACAGCCTCGTTACACACTTTGGTATCCAGTTATATTCTAGTTTTATTCCTACTGAGTATTTGTGTTGTGGATGAGATATAGATTGTGTGTGACTTGTTGTGACAGTATATTACCACTGATGGATTGCATATTCATTTACAGCGTACGTGTGTATATGGTTTCCATATATTAGAATTCATATACATACGGCTGGGCGTGTTACGTATTCCTAGTCCTACGTATTTTGGGACTGGGGCGTGACATATTTTTTGTGGTGGCCCATGTAGGTCCTCGAATATATTGTCTTGGTTACATAATTGTACCAAGCAAGCCTGTGTATAGGAAAGATTTCAAGGATCTCATCCACACTTGACTAAAATCTCATTCATCCTTCCAACTATCCTATATTTTATTTTACGCCACAAATCCTTTGCTCTTGTTGGCATATATTTTATGCTGCAGGAGATTATCTATTTTTGTGCCATAGTTAGGTATACTTTACGCTGCAGTTATAACAAACTGTTTTCCGACGATCCCTTAGTCTTTCTAAATCTGCGTATGCCATTACATAGGTAAATACCCAGCGTAAACCTGATGATCCCTGAACCCAGCGTAAATAGTTTGATCAGACGTAAGTATAAGGATGATGATAAGCGTATTTATCACTATCTTAGTCATTAAGAAACCAATCTTTTACAATTAATGCAGAGATATGCTCCCCTGTGCAACAACAGCCATTGACGACCGGATTTCTATGCAAATCACCATCATAGCCGTCCTCTCGAATATTGTGCGGTACTTTTGTCAGATGTCATGTTTTCTGACAAATTCATCCAAGGAAAACGAAAAGTATCTTACGCTGCCAAGTATGTTATACTTTACGTAGATAAATTTACGAAAACAGTAGTTACGCTCAGATTTATGCGCAGAACTTTTACGCATAGACCTTATGCTGATAAGTCCTGAACTATGTTTTACGTCGAAGATCTGAAATCTTTACTTTACGCTAAACTTCCTTGGAGCCCTGCTCTACGCAGCTAGCTCTGAAGCTATATTTTACGCGGATAACTTTCCAGCATATTACATACTTCTACATCCTATTTAATGCATGTACCCTGTTTGATTCCCATACCTTGCCTAAATGATTATGTACATTAACTGCAGAAAGATGGATATGCAGAAAGAATGTACTATCACTGAGGGTAACATAACTCCTGGAGTCAATAATCTAACTCAAGGAGGGACTTCAACTAACCCTAGACTTTCAGGATCGGATGGACAGATTCATAATCCAGTTCCATCTGACTTACCCATTCCACCTAATGGGACTCTTCCAGTCTCATTAGCACCTCAGGATGGCCAGACACAACTGTTCCAACTCTTCCAAATGATACTAAAGGAACAGCAACAACAGGCTGCCACACTAGCTGCAGAACAGAGACAGCAAGCAGCTGACCAGAGATAAGAATTTCTGGCAACACTTGAAAGGATGGCTGCAAAGACTATTGTGCCAGCCCAAGCACTAGCTCCAGTACCAAAAACTAGAGTTGGTTCGGTAAAAAACTTTGTACAAATGGGCCCGAGACCATACAAAGGCAATGAGAATCCAGAAGAAAATACCAACTGGATTACTCACACTCGAAAGTTATTAAAGGCATCACAGCTACCTGTAGACCTGTGGATGACAGTGTGAGGACGTTATTAGATAGTAATGCTCATCACTGGTGGGAATCCATGGAACGCCAGTTGGGTACATACCAGACATAGGAGCAATTCCTGGAATGCTTTGAAAGAAAGTATTTTCCGGACACTATCAGAGATGCATTATACGATCAGTTTCTCCACTTAGAACAGGGGAACCAAACAGTGGACGAGTATGATGCTGAATTTAGCCGCCTTAGCAAATATGGCGCTGCACTGATACTAGATGACTTGGCCTAGGCTAAGAGATTTCATCGTAGATTAACTAAAGAGCTCCAACACTATAATAGCTCCCAGTCCCGAATCTCTTATGCCGAGTTACTGACAGAAGCCAGATTGCAAGAAACCATCAGCAAAGGAAAAGAAAGTCAGCTGAGGATGCCACAAGGACCGGCAAGGATACAACAAGGAGGACCTATTTGACGTCCTTTAGCTCAGCAACAACAGTTCCAACACAGAGCAGGACCGTACCAGATTTCAGAAAAACCCTAATACAATTATTGTGGGAGACGCGGGCACCTCTCACGGGACTGTCGAGTCCGCCTAGGACAGTGTATGAGATGTAGCTCTGGACAACATATATTGAAGGACTGTCCTATGCAACAAGCATCAACACTTCCACCGCCAGCACGGTTAGCACTTCCAGCACCAAGGCCAGCTCAACAGATGATGAGACCAGGAGCACCTCGACCTCCAACAACAAGGGGATTTCAGCGAGGACCACCGCTACCTATCCAGGAGGATCAGTACCTGAGGGCTAGTCATGGACAGCCACAAAGGAATGGAAAAGCTTTTGCTATGGAAGTAGATGACATGGATCAGGAGATTGATGTTATAGCAGGTATCACTATTGCTTTTATTTTCCTACCATAACATTATTTGATACGGGAGTCACCCACTCATTCATATCATCTAGTTTTATTGCCAAACACAATATTACCTCTACACCTTTACCTAGTTGTGTTAGAATTCTTACCGGAGGAGGAGTAGTACCTATTAATAGAATTTGTAGATCATATCCAATAATGATATGTGGCAGAGAGATGAATGCCCGACTCTTAGTTCTTCCTATGCCTACTTTTGATATTGTGCTTGGAATGGACTGGCTGAGCAAGCACCATGCTTTCTTTGATTGCTTTGGAGGAAGCATTCTTTTTAAGGTACCAGGCCAGCCTGAACTTGAGTTTGTACGAGGATCCACAGAAATCCTTAATGGTATGCAGCTCGCAATGGACGATATTATTTATTATCCCATTATTTCAGAATTTACAGACGTCTTCCCAGAAGAATTACCAAGATTACCCCCAGATAGAGACGTAGAGTTTTCAATTGAATTAACCCCAGGAGCAGCACCTATAGCATCACATGTTTATAGACTGGAAAAGAAGGAGATGGATGAATTAAAGACACAATTAAAGGAACTAGAAGAGAAAGGTTTCATCCGACCAAGTGTATCACCCTGGGGAGCACCAGTGTTATTTGTACCAAAGAAGGATGGGTCAGTATGTATGTGCATCGATTATAGAGCCTTGAATGCAGTGACAGTGAAGAATAAATATCCACTTCCACGCATTGATGACTTATTTGATCAGCTCAGTGGAGCCAAGGTGTTCTCAAAAATAGATTTGAGATCAGGATATCACCAGGTGAAGGTACGGAAGGAAGATATTTTGAAATTCGTATTTCGGACAAGATATGGGCATTATGAATTTCTGGTCATGCTATTTGGATTGACCAATGCTCCAGCTATCTTTATGGACTTAATGCATCGAGTCTTCCATCAATATTTGATTAATTCGTGGTAGTCTTCATAGATGATATACTTGTCTATTCACAGAACCATGAGGAGCACGAGAAGCACCTGCGGATTATTCTAGAGACTTTAAGAAGAGAGCAGTTATATGCGAAGCTCAGTAAATGTGAGTTTTTCCTGGACAGAGTCTCATTTCTTGGACATGTTATTACAGGAGATGGTATTTCTGTAGATCCAAGAAAAAATCTCGGCAGTCGAGACATGGCATGTTCCTAATTCAGCAACAGAAGTAAGAAGCTTTCTTGGACTTGCGGGATATTACCGACGATTCGTGGAGAACTTCTTAAGAATAGCAACACCTATGACTCGATTGACTTGTAAAGAGAAAGAGTTCATATGGACTAATGAGTGTTAAGCCGCTTTCGAGGAATTAAAGAAGCGATTGACTACAGCACCAGTATTAACTATTCCAACAGGATCAGGAGGATATGTGATCTACAGTGACGCATCAGGAAAAGGCTTGGGATGCGTATTGATGCAGCATGGAAAGGTGATTGCATATGCATCTAGGCAATTACGAGTATATGAGAAGAATTATCCAACTCATGACTTGGAACTTGCAGCAGTTGTATTTGCTTTGAAGTTATGGAGACATTACTTATATGGAGAACGGGTGGAAATCTATACCGACCACAAAAGCCTAAAATATGTCTTCATGCAGAAGGAGTTAAATATGCGGCAACGTCGATGGCTTGAATTGATGAAAGATTTTGAGATAGAGCTACATTATCACCCAGGCAAGGCTAACGTTGTAGCAGACGCATTAAACCGGAGGCCAATAGCTTATTCCTTAACAACACAGAAGGAATTATTGAAGGATTTGCAAGTTCTTGGCATTGAAGTGTTATTACCAAGAGCAGACGGGACACTAGCCAACTTGTAAATACAATCATCACTAGTAGAAAGAATCAAGACAACATTGCCTACAGACGCTAGATTCAAAAGATTAAAAGAAAGAACAGAAGCCGGAGAGCAGACAAGACTGTGCATTCATGATGATGGGACATTACGATATAATAATCGTCTATATGTTTCTAATGGAGAAATTCAACAAGAGATGATGATAGAAGCTCATAGTTCAATATATTCTATTCATCCTGGAGGTACCAAGATGTATCATGATTTACGACAACATTTTTGGTGGCATAGAATAAAAAGAGAGATAGCTCGCTTTGTAGCTAAATGCTTAGTATATCAACAAGTAAAGGCGGAGCATCAAAGAACGGCAGGGTTATTGCAACCACTCCCGATTCGAGAGTGGAAGTGGGAACATATCACTATGGACTTTGTCACGGGCTTTCCCAAGAGTCCAAGTGGTAAAGATGCAGTGTGGGTAATAGTAGACCGACTCACCAAGTCAGCACATTTCTTGTCTTTTAAAGTTGGCCAATCTACAGAAGCTTTGGCTGACTTGTATATGAGGCAGATTATGAAATTGCATGGCATTCCAGTCAGCATTGTATCAGACAGGGACTCGCATTTTACATCACATTTTTGGAGAAGTATGCAAGAAAGCCTTGGAACTCGTCTGAAGTTCAGTACATCTTATCACCCTCAAACAGATGGACAGTCAGAATGTATTATTCAGACATTAGAAGATATGTTAAGGGCCTGTATGTTAGACTTTGGGGGATCATGGAAGGACCACCTACATCTTGTGGAATTTTCTTACAACAATAGCTATCAGGCAAGCATTCAGATGGCTCCATTTGAAGCATTGTATGGAAGGAAGTGTAGGTCTCCTGTGTGTTGGAGCGACGTGGGAGAACGTCAAATCCTGGGACCAGAGCTAGTAATTAACACCGTGGAGACAGTAAAGAAAATACAAGGATACTTGCGAGCAGCGCAAGATAGGCAGAAACAATGGACAGACCTTCATCGCCGTCCCTTGGAATTTTGAGAGGGCGATCATGTCTTCTTAAAGATATCACCTACCAGAGGCACCATTCGATTCGGAGGGCGCGACAAGTTAAGTCCAAGGTATATTGGGGCGCCATTTGATGTACTAGAAAAAGTGGGAGAAGTGGCATATCGACTTGCGCTACCACCTTCACTTGAGGAAGTACATGATGTATTCCATGTATCGCAACTCAGGCGATATGTAGCAGATAGCAGTCATATTCTTGACCATTCGGAGATCACCGTTGGGCCAAGCTTGACATATCAAGAGCAACCTGTAGGAATCCTTGATCGTCGAGAGAAGGTATTGAGAAACCAGTCTATTCCCTTAGTCCGCGTGGCATGGAAACATGGTTGGCCAGGAGAATCTACTTGGGAACACGAAGATGGCATGCGCCAATGTTTTTTGAACCTATTCATAGACCAAGGTATGAATTACTTTGTGAATTTATATCTTCTACCAATCCTTGACTTTTATTTTACTTGGCTTAGTTTTAATTTTGAGGACAAAATTTTTATAAGTTGGGTAGAATGTAAACCCCTATTCCTAAAAAACTGTATTAGTTATTATTATTAATTATTATAATAATAAGGAAAAGAAAAGAAAAACAGAAATTTCTATTGGACCAAAACTGCAACCCGTTAATCATCCCTGCGTAAAACTCGTTTAGCAAAAATCCTATAGAAACTCTTTCATGCGTAAAAACCCAACCCGCCTAAATTCCTTTCTCTAGGCACAAAACCACTTCAGCGCGTATAATAAAAGCAGCAGTGTACTCGCGTAAACTCTTCAGTTTTCTGCACGTAAAACCAAAATCATGCGTATAACTCTCCGCCGCTTTCTATTTCCTCTGACGCGTATAAGACTACCCTGCGTATACTTCCTTTCTCACGCGTAGTATCAGCAGCAGAAGTAAAACCCAATTTTGCTTTGCTATTCCACACGTGTAAGAATTTTATTCCACCACTCCTTAAAAGATCTTCTCAACCGCATACATAAACCAATAAGAAGAAAACAACAGCAATAGTTTCTTAACCATTAAGTAAATTCCACCGCCTCCTTACTCCTATATATAATTACAACTCCCAAACACTAACCCTTCTTCTTATCATACTTAATATTTCTTTGGACGAACACTTTACTGGACTTTACTCGGCAAGTATACCTTGCCACTGTACATCTATTTACATTCCAAAAAAAAATGATACATGCATATTTAATTCTGCCTATATAGATGTTTATTTTACTTTGGACATATTTTATAAGACTACCCTAGCATTATGGAGCATCCATAGGTTCATTGGTCGTGATACAGTTATTACATGAGTTGTGAGTCTCATATAGATTTTTGGACTTCGTATTGGGTTGGCTGCCTATACGTAAGGGCCGTGCGTCAGGAATGACTGCTAATAAAAACTTTGTATGCTAGTAGACCTAGCAGTTATTAGAGGTATTATTATGTCATGTATATGACATGCTTAGAGCATGGGACGGGGAGAACAATAAGTAAAGCATTTGGGCTCCTTTGCACTTTTCTGTAACGCCCGGATTCTCCGTCGGAGAAAGGGTGATGATGACCACTATATATTACTGGCGGCCTCTGTCGTTCAAAAGACGACATGCTTTGAGGCCTCTAATTCTCCAAGAGAGTCACGCCAATCCTATATTTTAAGCCAGATAGCCCACTTGATGGAAAATTGTTCTCAAAATGCATTCACTTAGATGGTTAGGCGCCCCAATGGATGTTTATATTTCAGTACTTATGGACATGTTTTTATGTATCTTGTTATGTCCCTCTGAGGACCTGGTCCCTTTCCATATATGGACGAGCAGGAGCTTCCACAAGAGTATGGGCCTGGACCGGATGCTACTTACGAGACTGAGGAGATCATACCCTCAGAGTATCTGTGATTATGACTACTGTTTATAGATTTTGTTGCTACTCAGTATAGTCGTTTTGTAGTGGATTTGTTTCCACCAGACTACAGCCTCATTACACACTTTGGTATCCAGTTATATTCTAGTTTTATTCCTACTGAGTATTTGTGTTGTGGATGAGATATAGATTGTGTGTGACTTGTTGTGACAGTATATTACCACTGATGGATTGCATATTCATTTACAGCGTACGTGTGTATATGGTTTCCATATATTGGAGTTCATATACATACGGCTGGGCGTGTTACGTATTCCTAGTCCTACGTATTTTGGGACTGGGGCGTGACATAGACCTTCTTCAAGACACTTATTAATTAAATTTCTATAAGTGTAATTAGAATAAGGAATGACACCATTATTTTGGTTTCTCAAACCTTGTTTTATTCTTTCTGCAAAGAGATTAGAAAGTCCATCAATAAATTTTGACTTCCAGTGAGCATTATTTGCATCACCAAGTAACATTACTCTACTTAAGAAAGTATCTTTATACCATCTGAAGTGAGTAAGGGTTGGACACCTTAAATTCTGAATAAGAGTTCTTACTCTTTCTCCATGATCAGAGATTCCTCCTGTAAAGTGTTCCAAAATTATAATAATTAAAGTATATACCGCATCAGGTTTGGTTGTCTGAGTATTATTCTCAGAACTTGTCTCAGTTTTTACAGCACTTAAAATTTATGTCTCTGTGAGTCGGTTAAACAATTATTCCACCAACCCTTAAGAGTTCCAGTAAAACCGTAAGTGATAAATTGTGCGATTTCTTTATCATTATTTCTAACAACTTTAGCAACATTAGAGTACATCATCATTCGATGCAACTGATCATGAATTTGTTTGTTTGTAAGACCATCTATGTTCCATTTATAGATTTCTCCTCCACTGTAATAATTTTGTACTATTGTATCATTTTCTTCAAATAGTATATCGACAGGAGTAGGTCTTTGGTAATAATATTTTATCAGGTTAGGTTTACCATATTTAACCGCCTGAATTTGAGAATTATTTATTTTAAATTCAACAAAAGATTTCTGAAGATCCTCAATCTGATGTGAATGAATTTCATCCTCGATTAGGTCCTCAGTTTGTTGATCTTCTTCTGATATTTCAGAAGCATTTGATGACTGACCATTAATGACTTGAATGCGCTCAATAAGATCATTAATGGCAATTTTATTTCTATTAATATTGTCACTAATAATAGCAATTTTTTGCTTAGCTTGAGCTATTAGCTCTTGTAATTCTCTTTCTTCAGCATTAATAGTCTGAAGATTACTTTTTTTTAAACTGAGCTATTAGCTCTTGTATATCTTCCTTAGTAACTTCTGGGGTCTTAGTAATTTTAAATCATTTTACCTCAGGAGGAGGTTTTATATAGATATTAGAAGTCTCCTTTAAAAAGTTTTTCCCAGAAGAATCTAAATATTTTATTTTATCAAGTTTATATAGTAATTTTTTCAAGGCAGTTTCAATTTTGGTCAATTGTTGACCCATGACTTGGATGAACACATTAGTATAATTATTCTGCCGTAAGGCTTTCTGTAATTCTGTAATAATTATTTCTTTACTGTCAATAATTTTGATAAATGAAACAACATCAATTTTATCTGCCATATTTTTAATAGTGAGTTTTATTGACTCATTTGGTGGATACATTGATCTGGTTGTACCGCTACTTTATCTTGTATCAGTATTCCAGATTTTATAATGTTCCTCTAACACACTAATTTGTGTTAATTCTGTGTCCACATAATTTTGGACAAACCAGTCTACAAAAGGTATTATCTTTTTCTTTTTCTCTAGAAGATTATAATATTCATCCTTAAATTCATATCTCTGTTTAATAGGATAGGTTTTTTCAAACTATATCACAAATTTATTATTTTCATAGTACATTCTATTGAGACTGTCTATAATTTCTTGATTGATCTTAAATCTCATTAAATAGAAGTAAATTTTATTTCTGACATTGTCGGAGAGCCTAGTTTGCTTTTTTCCTTGTATAAGGAATGTGCTATTGTATCATCAGTAATTTTGATCTATTTACTTCTTCTTTATTAGAAGAAGTTGACCGTATTGTAGAAGGTAGAGATTTTCGTCCTGATATAGATAATCGAGAGATATCATGAGAAGTAAATCTCACTTCTACTTCTTCATCATTAGTCTGGACAATTTGATCAATATCTATGTTCACAATGGGTTATGGCAACACATCTTGACTTAAAATTCATTCTTTTGGAACATTAATTTTATCCCATCGAATTATCTTGTTAGTAGCTACTTTGGATGTTAATAAATTTATTTTTATCAAAGTAGTTTTACCAGGTGTAGTAATATGCCTTGAATTTGGGACATTGGTATTCATTAACTTATAGTGGATTCTATAGATTACTGCTATAGTTTCAGATCCAGGCAAAAAGTTATAACCATAGGTTTTCAAATTTAAAGTTACAGACTCATATAAATGATTACCTGTCATTGATAAGGTTAAATTAGGATAAATATTGAAATAGACTGGACCATGACAGAGGCTAGTTTGCATAACTCCCATTAGGGATTGGCTCCAATCTAAACACCTTGCATCTCTCAGAGATGCCATTATTGATGTATTTAACCCTAGTAGAGTTAAAGGTTTAAATGTAACTTGAATTAGTCCAATATGGACATAATTATAAGCATCACGAACATGCCCAATATCCTTCTCACTTATGAGCTTAAAAGAATGTTATGTGTTATTAACAAAAATAGCTCGTTCCATTGTTTTAATAGAAATAGATGATTTAAAGTCAAAAGTACCATTTTGGTAGATTTTTTTGGCTTTACCTTTGGAATTGTCCATTTGTTTAGTTTCTCTATTTTAGAGGGATACTCAAAATTCTGAGCATTCTTAATAGATTTACCCTTAGTAAGGGCTTTCTTATTAAAACCTATTGCTAACTCTTTGCTCATTAGCATTTCTGAGGTTCTACTTCCTTCACTTGCATGTAACATAACTAGTTATTATTATCAAGTTATAAAACTGTTAATGATAATTATTATAAAAACTCTATTGTCCTAGTTAACTACTCCAGTATTTTCAGATATATCTAACGATAGTAATGACCTAGCACGGATGTCAACGATTTATGCCATCAACTGCCCTCTCGACATAACAAGACAACTCGACTTTGATGTCGTTCCACTAGGTAAAAGACACATCGCTTCAACAAATTCTAGCTCTATCTCAGTTAACTAAGGCAACAGCTTTAACAATAATAATAACCATAGCAGAGAAATAACTTGAAGAAAATAACTATGCCATCAAATTACATGCTTGTGAGGAAGTAGAATTACCTCAGCCTTGAACCATAAACATGGCTCTGATACCAAAAGTAGAAACCAAAAAGGGGGCTTTTGTACAAAGGATGAGAAGATAAATGCTTATGAGGAATACTGAAATTTTATTGATCACAACAGTAGTAGTACAAGGGCAAAAATTATAGAGGACACTCAAACACTAAACTCTTCAAAATAGAAAATAACAACGTACATAACTTAGAGGACTCTGCCTCTATTTATAGTATAAGAAGTCTTCAATGGAGGACTTGGTAACCGGCAGATGCAGGTAGGAGAACCGACAACAGCATGTTAAAGGATTCCTTCTTATCAGCAGCAATAGTGAGTGTCTGTCACCATCAATTTTTTATCTTTACTTTATTCGCCTGTTTTACACGTATTAAAGGCATCTGTGCCGAAAGTAATATGGGGTCCACCATTGTCGGCCACAAATTAAAGAGATTTCTCTTTAAATAAAGTAAAGTAAACAGTAGTTGCCACCCGTATTTTGGCAACAGTAAAATACAATTATTGCATGTCCACTTCATCGTCTTCGTCTGATGATTGAGTAGTGACTCTATGATGCATCCTTTTGAAGAAGGTTTCTGAGTCTTCTTCAATATGGTCCTCAGTCATCTTATCGGATTTAGTAGAATTGACAAACATATCATCTGTCTCAAAAATTGAGTCAAATTGAGTTTGCATATATTGAAGACATTTTTTTTTAATTCTTCCTCAGTGATTCGAGGATTTCGCCTTCTCAATGATTCCTTCAACTTCTTCAACGGACTATCTTCCATTATTTTCTTATTTAATTTTGCTTCTACAAGGATCGTATTTTTCTTGATAGATTTTTGTACAGTTTGTACCTTTTCTTTTTTATCAATTATATTCCACTATTTAATCAAAAAAAATCTGGCTAGAATGGGAAAATTGAGATGATTAAACTCACATTTAATTATCCATTTAAAGATATATGGAATTTCAAAATGGATAAAAAAGTACATAGTACTCTCCCCCTCCAAAAGTTGGTCAGCATTCTGATAGAGAGGATAAGACTGAGTCCATGTTGCAAACAATTCTTGCAAAGATGGTGGCAAAAATTTTAGTGTGGCACCAAATTGTAACTACCATCGTATAAACCATGGTAGAATGTCATGTTTAAGAATTTTAGGACAAATTCTGATAAATCAAGAGTGCTTATGTTTACTATTATCAAAGTACAACACCTTGGTAAAGGCCTCAATATAATCCCAGTAGGAATAAGGCATATTGATATTTTTATCCCTATGAACTAGTAATTTAGTTCTATTGGGATAACGTCCCCATGATTGAGGAGTAATAATATGACGTATAATAATTTTACTGTAATTTACGTCATTACGAGTATCATTAGTTTTCTGATAAAAGTGCTCAATTTCAACCGATTTGGTTGTCAGCAGAATTCCTTCATAGACATTCCTGTCCTTACCTTGTACAAGAAATATATTATTTTTTTAAGTATTTTTCCTATAGTTTTCAGGGATCATCCATCATTGGGATGTCAGATTTTTCTAATTGAATAATTTCTTCAGAGTGATTGTTCTGAGTGAAAATTGTTTCGACTTCAACTGTCTGCTTATAAGAAGAAACATTGGCTTCTTCAGTATCTTGAATTTGAATACCTCTATTAGAGGTCTTTCCTTTTCCAAGAATAATTTTCTTGCAGTAGCTTCTTGGCTCATTGGAGCCCGAGGTCATGGGTCTAGGAACCCATGGCTGCTTGCCTTTTTCTTTCCGACTCATAGTCCTACAAAATTTACCAGTTAAAAAGTCAGGAAGTGAATTGTCAGTTCCTTTAATATATTCAATATTAAAATCAAATATGGCTAATTCTGCTTGCCATCTAGCAAATATTTGCTTGGATGCTAAATTTTTAATATTTTTTTCTAAGACAGTCATAGCAGAACTACAATCAATTTGTAGTAACATTTTCTTATTAAGTAAATCATATTAAAATTTATGAATACATTGGATGATAGAAAGAATTTCTTTCTTAATGGTTGAGTATTTAATTTGAGTATCATTCCATTTTCCTGAATGATATCTTACTAACACTTCTTTATTGGTATTGGAATTTAATTATTTTAATATTATGCCATAACCAATATAACTGGTGTCTGTTTCTACAATTTTAAACCACTCAGCATTGGCTAAGTGTAAACATGATAAATTTTTAACCTTCTGTTTTATTGTCTTCACTACTTCAGTATGGCCATTAGTCCATGGAACAAGATTTTTCGTAATCTTTGATACAAAATTTTTGTATCAGCAGCGATATTCTTATAGAATTCAGATACATAATTCAATGCACCAAGAAATCGTTGTAATTGCTTATTATTAGTAATTTTGTCAGAAAATTTAGAAGCAAATTCAATATTTCTATCAATTAGAATTATTGTGTTATTCACAATATTATGTCCCAAAAATCTTATTTCTTGTTGAAAAAGTTTCATTTTTGGGGCAAAAATTATTAAGCTATTTTTTATGACTAAGTGTTTAAATACATTAAGGTGTTTAAAGTGTTCTTCTATAGTATTAGAGAAGATCAATATATCATCAATATAAGATAATATAAAATTAGAGTGTTGAATGAATATTTTATTTATAATATTTTAAAATTCTGAAGGTGCATTCTTCAGACCAAATGTCATGACATTCCATTCATAATGACCAAAAGGAACAGTAAAAACAGTCTTATACTGATCCTTTTTATTAATTTATATTTGCCAATAACCTGATTTTTGGTCGAATTTGGAATAAATTCTCGCTTTAGCTACTCTATTGAGTAGATCTCTTTTATTAGAAATTGGATAACGAATCTATTTTAAAACTTTATTTAAAGGTTTATAATTAATAACAAGTCTAGGCACACCTCGTTCTTTTTCAGCATTGTTATTGACATAAAATGTTGTGCAACTCCACGGGGAGTAAGACTTGCGAATTAATTTATTATCCAATAAATCTTGGATTTTTTTTTTTACATAATTCAAGATATTCTTGATTCATTTGACAATGTCTCGCCTTTGTCGAAATATCATTTTCATTAAAGGATTCTTCATAAGGAAGGAAAACTATATGTTGTTTCTTATCCCAGAAAGTATTAGAAATATTACTACAAGTGTGTAGCTTAAAGTCTTCTTCAACTTGTTTTTTTTTTTGAATTTTCAATTATTTTAATTGTTGGTTTATAGTAACCTGAGCAAGTTCTTCTTTTAAGAAATTAATCTGATTTTTTTTCAAATTAACTTCATTTAGAATTTTAACAATTGAATTTGTTATAAATTCAAAAGTTATTCTTTTGCCTTTATAACAAGTTATAATTCATTCCTTATTTATCTCATTAATGGGCATGATTTTTTCTAAGAATGGAGTTTCTAGAATAACATGCTAAGATATTTTCTTTACAACTATTAGATGTACAGAAAAACAGACATCATCCTTACAAATATTTACATCTGTAATTTTGTAAGGGATAGTTAGTGCTTTATTATTAGCAGCACTAAGTGTCTGAGTAGTTCGTTCATAATATTTAATTGGAACGACTCCTTCTTTAACACAATTAAGGTCTACACCACTATCAACAAGTGCAATTAAATTAGTTATGTAATACTCATTGTTAATGAGTAAATTTATTTTAATATACCATTTATGGGTAATAAATAAATCTATTTTTTGTAGAAAATTATTTTTTTTGTTTTGAGTTTATCTGTCCTATTTGAACAGACTGATTCACCCCCTCTTGTTCTTATGAGTAAGAAAAACCAACAGAAGATTTACCAGTGTTTATTAATCTAGCTGTCTTTCTAGATATATTATCTAGTTCCAGCTTGTATAGTCTTTTCTGGATTTGTTGATCTTGAGATTTTAAATTTTTAATCTCAATTTTTATAGTTTTATTTCAGATTGAAGTTCATGTATAGCGACAGGTTTAACTTGCATGCTTCTATATCGAGATATTACTTCAGCCATATTGTAGGCTTCAGTAGAAGTCTGAATATGTGTATTAACCTTATATAACTCTTCTCCAATTGTTTTTATAATTTTATTTTTTATTTCAGGACTGATATTATCAGTTAATAGGGCTTCAATAATATTATTTTTTTATTAAGAGTTAAAGTATTTCTACTATAGATTTATAGTAGTTAATATCTTTGTCTGCAATACATTCGTTGCGTTGACAATTCTCATTGCACTCATTAACTGAACCATCAGTAGTCTCATCATTAGATTCATCATTTGATGAACTTTCTTCGTAATCGGAATTGATCATTAATTTATAAAGAGTCTTTTTTAACTCTTCATCTTCGATCTCTCCAATTTCTTTTTAGTGTAACATATATTAGCATAGTGGCCTAATTTACCACATTTGTAACTTATTAAATATAAGTTAATATATATATATATATATATATATATATATATATATATATATATATATATATATATATATAATTATTTATTTATTTATTTATTTATTTATTTATTAAATATAAGATTATATATATATATATAATCTTAAATATAAGATTATATATATATATATTTCGGACAGACCTGGTTCAATTTTTTTATTTACTTTAATATATATATATATATATATATATATATATATATATATATATATATAGCGGACCGACGATCCAATCGTGGACCGGACCGGATCCAAACCGGTTCGATCCTACCCTAAAGAGCTGGATCAGATTATTTGTTGACCGAACCGGCCCGATCTGCCACTATTTTCGGATTGAGTCCGGTCAAAATAGAATTCGGTCAAACCCGATTGATCCGAACCGCGGACCGGTCCGGTCCAATACACACATTACACACATTGAACTTCATCGAGCAAAAGAAAGCAAACAAGTAATCAATTACTTTCAACCTTGGCTTTAGAATTAGAAGATTAGTACTAAAAATTAATTAACAAAGTACAATACCAATTAAAACTCTCTTTCCTAAACGATTCTTTGGTACCATTTGCAGAGAAAAAAATTCTTGCCCTTTTCTATACAATCCCCCGACAGCAGCATCTCGTGTCCTGCAACGGCCACCGCTTAATTTTCCGACCGACCGATCTCGATCCCACCGCTCTAATTCCCTCGTGTACACAACTCTCCCTTGTTTCCAACTCCCGAGTGTATATGCTCTCTTGTCACGGTGAGGATACCGCTCCCTGTTCCGCCACGTCATCCGCGCGGCAAGGGTCGTAATCGTAAATAATGAGCAGTCATAGATTCTCGCCTAGGTGCTAGCTCCGTTGCCGAGCCGCAACGCTGTACGCGTCCGGCTCACCCCCGTGATCTCCGACGCACTTCAAAGGCTATTTACGCTCCTGCAATTGGATCGCTGCTGCAGCAGCAGATCCGACCGCAAGAACAGCAGATCCGACGGCCGAGAGTCGCTCCACCTCTGCTGCTGCTGCTGTTTCTTTCCGGAGACTATGATCCGGTGGCTGTACCGCCTCTCGAACTCCTCTCTTTCCGCTGTGTTCTCCGTCAGCAGCAGGCTGTCTTTTCTCCTCTCGGCGGTAACGTTACCGCCGTGGTCCGACTGGACCACCACCTGGAGAAGGGTCGAGTTCCTGCTCGACTTCTCTCCTGCCGAAGAATGCCTCCCAGAGATCCTCCGCGGTAACCTCACCGCCGCCGGCGGCTCCGGCTCGGGCTGCGGGTCGGGGCCCACCAAGTGTTCGGGCCCCGGGTCGCAGAGCAGCAGCACGTCCTCCGGGTGCACCCGGACCCGACAGAGCGGACACGTCGAGTGGGCCTCCAGCCAGACGTCTACGCACTCGACGTGGAACCCGTGCTTGCACTTCGGGAGCAGCCGGAGTACCTCGGCCGGCTCGAACCGGTTCAGGCAGACCGCGCACTCGAGCCCCTCCTTCTGGCCGGTCAGCGCCCCGAACCGGAACGCCGGGAGCGACTCGACCACCGTCCTAGCGACGCCGGAGTTCCGGTGCTCCGTGGCGGAGGGGCCACCCCCGCCCCCGCCGCTTCCTCCCCCTCCGTTCGAGTAGCTGTTTCCTTGACGCTTGCAGTGCTTCGCGTAAAGGAGGAGGAGGAACGTGAGGGAGAACACGGTGGTGAGCACGCCCACGATGACCGCGATGCTGGGACGGAAGGATGCTGCTTGTCGGGGCGAAGGAAATGGCGATAGGGCCCGGTCCTCCTCCTCTGCCATTAGAATGCGGTGGAAGTCGGAGAACGACATGGCTCCGTTAGGGAGTTGGGAATATAATGTGTTATATAGCAAAGGAAAGTACGCAAGAAGAAGATGACAAGGGAAGAACGAGAAGAGAAGCGGGTGTTCTGACTTTGTCGTTTTACCGGCAGTGCCTTCTGCCAGAAATGAAGGCAGAAATTTGGAGATTGGAGTTTGTCGGTTTCCGTCTCCTAAGTTGCAGGAATTACGAATCCTACCCTCGTGGTTTCGTATGGGGGTGAATAGGAGGAGAAGGATATTTTGGTCAGAAAAATATTTGTTCGTCTTGTAGTAGGGGACCAGGGAGCTACTATAGCGAAGCGAATAACCCGCTGGTCTATTGAATGCAGCCTTAAAATTGAGGGGAGGGGCACGTGAACCTCCCCTCCCTCCCTCCCCCCCCCCCCCCCTCTCTCTCTCTCTCTCTCTCTCTCTCTCTCTCTCTCTCTCTCTGCAGGTGATGGTTAATGCAGCGCATAGCATAGGGGAGGGAGGGATATTTTTTTCACCACTGTTTTGGCTAGGGGTTTTTTTTTTTTATAGCTTGTATATTTTTTTAGATGGTGTGTGTATAGAAAATTCTAATTGACAATGAACCTTTTTAGATGTAAAAAGTCTTGCTGCGGGCGACCATGAGATTTATATGACCTGTTCAAAAACTGAATATAAATTATATTTTATAGAAAAAAAAATAAATTAATATTATATATTAATGAGTTAAGTTTAATTTTTTTAAATAATTCATGTGTATAAGTAAAAATTAATAAAAAAATATCGTTTAACTTTCATGTATGATAAGAATTGTATTGATCAAGCGACTATAACGTCTAAATATTAAAAAATACTACTCAAATTTACAAAATTTACATAAATTCATTTGCAGAAGAAACTTGTCAGCAAAAAGAAGACAACAAGTTGATCAAAATGTTAAATATACATACTAGCAAAAAAAAAAATGATTCGAAGAAATTTTAGTTTGAACCATATTTTATTTTTTAAAAACTCGTGTTTTACTTGCTACGATTATGTTAAAAAATATACCAAGTTATTTTTTCTAAGTTCCAACCTTATATTTATTTTTCACAAAAGCTACAAGTTTCTGGCATTTAAAAGCTATTTTAACAAAACAAATTCAAATAATATGCATCGAAAAAAAAATATTTAAAACCACAGTTTATCCCAAAGAACTTGTGTTTTACTTGCTAATTAAAATTTTGTTCAACAATATATCGAATTTTTCTTGAAACATGTATTTTTTTTTAGTAGAGACTAGAGGTTTTTGGATATAAAAGCTACTTTGGAAAAAAAAATTATTGTATAACTATGTCTCCATGTGGCTAATCAAATTTTTCATTCAAATTTTTAAATGTTACATATCAGAAAGAGAGAAATAAATCGAATTATAATAAAATAGAGATGCAAGGAATTGAACATTGTACCTCGCACATGCAAAACAAGCACTTTACTACTTAAGCTGCATTCCAACATTGTTTAATATAACTATTCATGATATAAAAGCGAACTTCCAAAATTAAGGACACTCTGTATTAGAGGGTCCCGTTCTGTCGCACCAGAAGAACATGCTCTGGGTCGGTCTTGCTTATTGGCGATTACAATTCTCATGTATATATTTAGTCCCAAATTAAACCATCAAAATTTAATTTTTAAGGTTAGGTTTTCTAAAATTATATTTTAAAAATAAATTTCTAAAAAGATGTTATATAGTTATTTTCTAGATATACAGATTCCGAGTTTACATTTGGTTACTTTCATCTGAAAAAAAGATTTTAAGAACAAAAGTTAAAAACTTATGTTTGGTAAAATATTTTTAAAATAAATCTTTGTGTCCTGTGTTAGTATATCATGTGTCCTGAATCTCTATGTCCTGTGTCACAATATATTCTGTGTCCCTAAGCGGCTCCGCGTCCGCGACGATGTCTTCCGGATGGCCGAGATCAACTTTCTCTGCGTCCACAAGAAGCTCTGATCGAAACGCCTAGCCCTGTCATGGTGAAGGAGGTCACCTGCCACGTCTACCTCGAAAACATCTGGAAGGCCGCATACACGGCCGGCGTTATGCTCCTTACTATGATTGCAACGTGTCGCCAGTGGCACTGGTTGCTGAACTCCAACAAGTTGATCGACGTCAGATTCTCGCGACTCGGGGCGAGGATGACGATGTGCAGGACCATACGCCTCTACAAGCTGTCCGATGCCCCGGCCACCCCGGGGTTTCACAAGATGGAGCTCCGTGACGTGCCAGAGGTCACCAGGCCGTTAAGAGGGTACGTGGCATGGTTTGTTGTCGCCCCATACTTCGACGTGGACGACGTCGAGCACTAGCTCCTCTCCATCGAGAATATCATTGACAGCTTTCTGGTGGAGAGCCCCGTGACCCACGAGATCACCAACTTCTTCAACTTCTACACCCTCTCGTCATCCATTTTCAACAACCCGAGCTACATGCAGTACCAAAATAAATTAAATTAGCGACACAGAAAACGTCGCCAATATGTAAAAAAAAATGTTACTAAATAAAATTAGTGACGTATTTAGTAACACAAATGCATGGTCGTGTATTCCTGTCGCTGACGACATATACATCGTTATTCGCTTCCTGACGGGGCCAAAATTATCGCGCTATTGGATTGTCGCCCGTGTCGCTGCTTCGACTACGTCGAACGGAGTAAAGGCTGGCAGTGGCACGATGCGTTGACAATGAGAGCCAATGGCCCTAGGCAGTGGGAAATAGCTACGAGAGCCGAAGATGAAACTGGAGTTCTTCACAATGGTAGCTAGGGTTTAGAAGAGGCGATGGAGAAGAAGGGTGTCGCCGGAGGAGAGTCGGAGGAGAGGGGGAGCGGAGCATATGGGGAGCGGAGATGGGTTCTCAAATTTTAGGGGAAATAAAATTTTCGTGAGTGAGAGAGAAAAATTAGAGAGGTCAAGTTCTAATATCAAATAATTAGAGACATTTAAGAGAAGACGTTGCTAAACGTCACTACTAACTATGTATACTGCAATGTGCACGAAATAATGTCGCTAAATTTTGCTGTTATCAAAATAATAGCAACGTTCAGCGACTCCTAGCTACATTTGTTTCCATAGTACCTAACAATATCGTTATTCGTCGTAATTCGTCGCAATCAGCGACGTATTTGTCTCAATTCGCTAAATTTATAGAATTTAGGGAAGTCTGATATTGGAGTTGCTGAAAACATTGCTAATATATCTTATTTTTGTAGTAATGGGGCTTAGGGCAGCTTACTACTACAATGGGTGGCTAACTACCACTTCGTCACCACCTTCCACCCCTACGACTCCCCCGGGACCACCGTCGTCGAGAGGATGTTGGAGATGTGCAATGCAGTACAAAGGGCCCGGACGAACAAGAACCAGATAGCTCTTCCGAAGAGGACAAGGCAGCGAGCGAGGGCGAAGCTAGTTTTGACGGGGGAGGAGATTTCAGACATGAACGCCTGAGCGAGGACGAAAGAAGAGGTGAAGACGACGGAGGGTCTGAGGTTCGCAGAGGGAGGAGGAGAGCTCGACAGAGGGTTTGAGCTTGTTTAAAGATGGAAGATGCGTGTAGAGAGAGAGAGAGAGAGAGAGAGAGAGAGAGGAGCTGAAGTGTGACAAGTATGAAAAAATGTTTTGGAAAAACAACTTTTCATACTTCCTCTAAAATCACTATTAAAAAAAAATTTGGGACAATTTTTTTAAGAAAAATAAATAAATAACAGCAGCCAAACACTATTTATGTCAATTTCAGGGTTTAAACTCAAAAAACTAACTTAAAATGGATATCCAAGCAGACCCTTAGTGTTTGAAAATATAAGACTACTTTATGCTTTAACAATTCAAATTATCAACTAGTGGTCGGACATTTACATAGCATGTTCAATGCAATTTTTTATACCTAAATAAATTTTATAACCTTGCTAACCTTAGCCTTTGTATTATAACCGGAGCACATGCATTGCGTGTGTAATATTTTTTTTTATAAATGTTAATACATAAATGTTCAATATGCATTTCAAATTTTTGATAAAAAGAACTAAAAAATATATAATTATGTATAACGTGGGTTACTAAATGGTTGGATTTCCACTTTGTATTTTAGTCCCACATTGGTTAGAGATTAGTATTACACCTTCATTAGGTTATATAAATAAGACATTTGCCTCCCACTATGGGATTACACAAATAAGATATTTTCTCTCCTATTTTTTTTCTCTTCTTCTACGTTTATTCTAACACGTTATCAGCACCAAGCTCTAATGGGGGAAAATAAGCGAGAGCATCTCAGTGAAGCCGTCATTTGCGAATTCTCCACTTCGGCAATAGGTATGGTTATTTATGTTTATTTTTTCTGCATATGCATACCCTACGCGCAGCCTGATGTTGATGTTTATACATCTCTTGGCATACCGCTAGGGCAAAAAGAATAATTTTTATCCATTCATCTCACTTCTTTTAGTTAACTCTGATAGCACTCCGATGTTAATCGTATATAGATCTCTCGGAGAGAACACTGGAGTTATTTTTTATTTACTTATTTATTTCTTTTATATATGTTAATACATTCAGATCAAAACCATCAGAGATCTGATGACCATGAACATGAATTATTTGGTTTATATATATAGGACTTCTAGAACATCATTGTTCGAAATATATCATATGTGGTATTTTTGAAAGACTTCTTGAACATAATCATTGTTCGAAGCATACCATGAACATCTAGTATTTGGTATTTACCTACGACTTTTGGAACATCATTGTTAGAAGCATACCATGAACAAGATTTGTTTGATATAAATAGACTTTTGAAACATCATTGTTTGAAGCATATACCATGAACACGAATTGTTTGATGATTTACCAAGTTCTTATGTTAACTTATTATTATTGATCTTATACAACAATATATCGAGCCTCAAAAAGCATGAATTCAAGCATCTAAACTTAGAAGGCCAGAACTTTCTCAACTGAAGATTGGATGCTGAATTGCACCTTCAAGCCAAAAGCTTAGGTGAATTGTGGCTGATAAGCCAATATCGGCACAAGATAAAGCGAAAGCTTTAATTTTTCTAAGACATCATATTCATGATGATCTCAAGGCTGAGTACTTAACAGTCAAGGACCCCTTGGTGCTATGAAATTCTCTAGATGAGAGATATGATCACCAAAATATGGTCATACTACCAGGTGCACTCAATGAATGGCTCAATCTACGTTTCCAAGATTATAAGACAGTTGCAGCCTATAATTCAGCTATGTTCAGGATTACTTCAAAATTGAAGTTATGTGGTGAAGAAGTGACAGAGCATTCCATGCTAGAGAAAACACTCACCATATTTCATGTGACTAATATGACCCTACAATAGACCTATAGGGAGAGAAATTTTAAGAAGTATTCCGAACTAATTGCTGTCTTACTCGTGGCTGAGAAAAATAATAAGTTATTAATAAAAAACCACACTAGTAGACCAAGTGGGTCTACCAATTTTAGCTGAAGTAAATGCGACTAGTGCTCGGAAAAATGTGACCAATACTAGGAGTCGAGAAAATCACAGAGGTAGAGGGCATGGACACCGTAGAAGCCAAAAAAATGGCTACAATATAGGTCCAAGGAACGATACATAGTTCAAAAAATAAGGGATTTAATCCTCGAAGAAACAATGCCCAAATTCTCAATCCAGCTGCTCCAACTGATATTTGCAAACCTTGTGGAAGAGCTGTCATTGGATGCAAAACTTGTCACGCCCCGATCTTCCGCAGGAATCGGTCGTCCCCGCTAGGCGCGAATCACCGCGTCAGCGCTCCCGCAGGACGATCGTTTCTATCGGGACGTGATGCCGCACGAGCCTTGAGTTGCACCTGCGTAAGACAAATACCGAAACGACCGTTAATAACTAGTTCACCAAGTCAATATAGCGAAAGCACATAATAAACACAAGTATGATACATAAACAAGCTCTTTATTTGTAAACCCCCTGAATTTTCAAAATTTTCAAAACTGGATTTTTCACAATTTTCTGGAATTTTCTGGGAATTTTCTGTAATTTAAAAACAGGGTTTTATTTATTAAATGATTTTTAAATGATGATAAACAATATTAAAATATTATGAAAATAATATTTTTGGATGTAAAATGAAAAACCGGACTTAGGATAATTTTCTGGAATTTTATTGGGCATCGGACCTATTTTTAAAAGCCTAAAAACTATTTTTCTAAATTATTTATTAATTAAATAATTTATTATTAATTACTATTTTTTTATTTTTTTTATTTTTAGCTTTGGGCCCGGCCCGGCCCAGTGGGCCGAGCCCGTTGAAACCAACCCAGCCCAACCTCACACCCTAGCGGGTCGGGCGGGTCGGCCAGACCCGGGTCCGCACCCGACCCGCATCTCCTTCACCCCTCTCCCCTCCCACGTACGACCCCCGCCGAGAATCCCGCCGCCCGCCGCGGGACCGTCGGCCACGACCCCACGACCTCCTCCCTTGGCCGACTCCCTCGGCCCACGTCGTCCCCGGCCGAGCCCTCCCTCGACCCTATAAAAACCTCCTCGCCTCCTCCTCCGCCCTCACTCCCCTAACACCATCCCCGCCGGAACCCTAGCCGTCCGGAGCTCGCCGACCACCACCCGCCGTCCCTGCGCCGACCTCCTCCGCCGTGAGCCCGCACCGACGCCAGCCAGGACCCCCTCCTCCTCCTCTCTCTCTCCCCGCGGCTGCTGATCTCCGCCTCCCTCAGCCGCTCGACGCCGCTCGACGCCGCCGAGACCTCGCCGAGGGCCGCAGCCACCGCCCCGAGTCGCCTCGACCGTTGGCCAGTCCCCCAGAGCCCCAGACACGCGGACACAGCCCAGCCCTAGGCCGGACACAACCCTGGACACGAACTCGCGTGTCGGACACTACTCAAAACTCGGTTTCTCGGGTCCCCTTCAGGTACACGTAACTTTTTGCTCGTAGCTCCGTTTTCGATTCCGCAAATTGCGTTGCGAAGCCTGTATGACCCTCTCGGTGTCCAGATAAACCGTTCGGGGCATCGCGTCCTGTGGTGATCGCACACCGCGATCCAAAAACAGGAAAAACTCAGACCCTGTTCCACCCCGGAACTGAGTGCGCCCCGCCAAACGGGACGACTTGGTCGCGTGCGGTCTTCACAGACACGAGCGCCTCGTCGATACGGACGTGTGGGATTTCGCGGAAGCTGATTCGGGTGTGCGTGCACACCGGAATCAACGCGTATCCGCGGACATCGCCCCGTATCCGTACTTTCTGGAATGTGCCCTAACTTTGTGTACACACGTCGGATCGAGACCAAACTTACACCATCGGACTCGTAGCAATACGCTGGTCCTGTGGGTCAAGTTTGGTACGATTCTGAGAACGTTGACGAAATCGCGTGTCGTGGGCCCCACAGGCCCCGCTCGACGGGCGATTTTGTGATCGGCTCATCGAAATCCAATTCTGGAAGTTCCGTTGGGTTCGTATCATCGTTCCTGACCTGTTGACACTAAGTTTGGTGAATTTGGAGACCGTTGACCCGGACGCGTTTTTCGGTGCAAAGCGGGCCCACCGGTGGACCCCGTTTTGGCCCAAAACTGCCGTTTCTGCCCTTGTCTCCAAATTGGACTCAAGGACAGGCGTTTCTAGCTGATTGATATTTTCTGGATCTGATGGTGATGTTTGTTTCAGCAATCGGAGTACCGCCTGCAATTCCCGTCGAGGTCAGAACTGCAAACCGAACCGGAACCACAGGCAAGTGCACCTTGCCAAACTTGCAGTCATTATTTTCTTATTTTCTGTAAAAATACTCTGCTGGATTTCTTGTGCAAATTCATATAAACTGTTTTAAACTGCTTAACCTAGGGAACGTATGACGTACCTAGTGCCCGATCATAGTCGGGTACTGACACCGTGCGCGGTGTTGGGTTCGTCATTTAGAGATGGATTTACGACCCCCTTATTTTGTACTTGGCCTCTCAAGTACCCTACAACCCAGGACACTTGACACTATTTCATGAGACAGAGTCTTCCTGAGACATTCGAGGTGATTCTGTATAGGATACATATTTTATGACATAGACTTTACATTCTTAGACATTTGATTCATAGCTATCAGACTTACTGCATTAGTTATAATCGTGCGTGACATGGACATGAGGCATCGTGGACATGAGACGTGAGATTTCATTGGGTGGAGAGAGACACACAGACTACAGGCTGATATTATATATAAAAACATAGTATATATCATAGTATAATTCATAATTATTGCCGCTACCGGCTCCTCGACATAGAGCTTGTAGTGGCTTCAGCCTGAATTCTAGTGCTGCTCTCATATTGCATATCACTTAGCTGGTTACATAGCTTACCCTCTGGTTTAATTATCTGCTGCACTGTGTTTATTTTGGCTTGTATTTTCTGTACCTTGCTGTCCCCTGAGGACCTGGATCCGGATTATGTCCCCAGGTACAGCTGAAGAGAACTACCCAGAGGTGTATGGTACCGGAGCACTCCTTGGAGCAGAACAAGGAACAGAGGACGAAGTAGTGGCCGAAGATTTCTCCTGAACATCGGCTTCAACTACACAGTATTTCCATTTTCAGCATTTTATTTCCTGTCTTTTCTCCTTAAATGTAAAAGAATAATTTCTCGGATTGTTTCCCGAGATAACCTTATTTGATATTGCATCTTTATTTCCATTGCATGATTTCTGGCAATTAATCTGTGTTATTTCTGTGGATGAGATTAGAAATACCTGAGACTTGTACTTAGTACTGCTAGACTACAGCTTAAGCATGCCCTGATGGATCCATTAAATTGGGTTGTCCATCGGTGTGTGCTACTGGCCATTGCTCACGTGCTCAGTCCCTCGTCATTTTTGGGACTGGGGCGTGACATTATTGAATAATAAATAAGGTTACAAGCGGTGCTAGGCCGAGATTACAAGTCGCTCAAGCGCGCTCTCTCTCTCACTCTTTCTCTCTCTCAAACAATAAAGGCGTGCCAAGCGGCTTACAACTTGGGATGATATATAGGCGATGTTCCAACATTATTTCATGTATATGTGCTCCAACTCCAGACATAACACTCCAAGGCTCCAAAGCGAACTCTCCACCTTAGCGCGCACGAGGGGATATTCCGCACCGAACGAGGTTCTCATGCACCCTGCAAGTAATCTGGTTGGTTATCAGTACATGAATGCACTGGTAGGGAGGCTTCTTGCCCGCTCGACAAATCCAATACGTTATATTAGTTCTGTGCACTAACTATTAAGTTATCTTTCTAGTCTTGCCTTAGAATCAATTTCATGGCATAAGATACATAGCCAAACTCGTGTGGCAGTGCACTGTACGATATATGGAAAATACACCGATACTTACCAACTTACCATTTGTCTTTCCCTGTCCAAGTATACAACCAAGTTAAACCAAGCACGATTATATATATATATATATATATATATATATATATATATATATATCCTAGGATCGTAAAACGAACACATGTATGCTACGAGCGTGTTTCTAAATCAGGTGCACGATATACACAAATTATGATACTCGTATTACTTTGTGACTCAGGTTGTGCAAATACGTTATACTCAGGCCATACAGATTACTCAGATGTCTTATATTTATTTTACACAGACATGTTATACTTGTATAGGCATGTTATACTCATTAATATTCAAATGTGTTCAAAGCTTCAGATTACTTGGTTCAATTAACGATCTGCACGCAGAGTGCGCCGTACATCCGTTACTTACCACAAGTTTATACGAGCCCATACGCGGGTTGCAGCCATGTATGCAATATACTTAATGATACATAATTGGTCTTACAACCTGACGAGTTGCCATGGACAAGTTATAGTCTCGGCACAAAAATTGGATGCAACGCAGGTAGTGAGCCCTGTTACAAGCCTTTCCGTCCGAAGTAAACGACTATCTGAATATTTATGACCGGTTCAGACCGGCCCCGGTGCGACCAGCGTACCGTCCGCAGGAACCATAAGCCTATGCACAGGTTATCTATGACCATTGACGATCAACACAAAGCTTTTATTATATGCAATATTTTAAGGCCTTGAATGAACATAACTACTTGACACAGTGCGAATGCATATACTCGTTCAGAAATCTCATGATCTGGTGTGTTCCATTTAATGCACCGTTTATGCTGATGTTTTACTTACTTATTGTAGCTCCCGTTTTGGACGTTGCCTTGGCGACCCAACGGTCCCGAAGACTTTCCATGTTTCTATTATTTAGCTTGAACGACTATTTTGATAGTCTTTCCGTCACAGGTAAGTGAACCATGATCTGTGTTGCTTCTATGTCGAGGAAATATCTATGTGACGAGCATTTCAAGACATATGGAGCAATATACTTGAAGAAACATATAAGGAACAAAAGTAACGCTATGAGGGTGAGGTTATAAGAACTGTGAAGCGAGCATACTATTTCGTTCAACTGATCTACTTCCATGTTCTATGCAAAGAGATATAAGATGGGATTATTCCTTTTGCTAGGTGTGTTGTATTCTTTATTAGCATACAAGAGGTGATTCGTCTAGCGACTAGCATATATCAACCATATTTTTAAGTGTGCATGTTAAGCAAAGACATGTTCATCGTAGCCACCCACCTTAGCGATGATTCGTCTCGGTTGAGCGATACTCCGAGCGAGCCTTTAAAAGTCTAAGTCTGAACTCCTAAAGAGCCAAGTCTGAAATCCTTTGCCTCAAGCAAGTCTTCTCGCTGAGCAAAGCGGGCCGAGTCATCGCACTTGCGCCGTTTGAATCAGCTCTCCGCTTGAGCGGAACGGGTCGTTACAAAACTATCGCACCTCATACAAGAAAGTGGACAAGTATGAAGCCTCAAAGGGTATGGATACTAATCTTATGAAGGGTACAACACACATAGATTTTAATAATTTCTTCCAAGATAAGGATGAAAATACAATTTTGGAAGACCAGTTCAACGCCATGATAGGCGAAGTCAATAAATAGTTATTGTAAGCTTATCTAAATTTATTTACTTTCCATTTTGAATAAATTGGCCATTATATGATCAATAGTCTAGGTAGTTTACTTTCTTTGAAGCAGTTTCATTTAAATTTAGATCAAGTTGTAATAATTGGCAATATACTAAGTTTAACCATTTAGTAGCATATTAATATATTATTAATTTTTGATTTTGAAAGGTATGGACAATGATGGTGGCATATTCTTGATAGATAGTGCAACAACTCACACTATATTGAAAACTAGGAATTTTTTCATAACATATGCCTCAAATACTTCTAAGATGACCACCATTGCTGGACCCGTACAGATTATAGAAGGTTATGGTAAGGCCGATGTTGTGTTGCCAAATGCAACACATGTCATTCAAAATACATTATTTTGTAGTAGATCTAATAGAAACCATGAACGATGATAGCAAAGAGTATCTTTGTAGCACCTCTAATGTTGGAAGCAATAAGCTCACATTAGAAAAGTGCAAGTTAATCTCCTCGGGGCTATATCAAACTACTCTGAAGGTAGTAGAATCTTACCCCATCACTAGCAAAAGGCTAAAGGATCCAAGGAATCTAATCCTTTGGCATGACAGATTGGATCATCCACGATCAACTATGTTGAGAACGGTCATCAATAATACCAATGGGCATAATTTATCATACCAAAGTCTTTCCTTTCCTACTGAACATTTGTGTGTAGCTTGTTCACAAGGTAAACTCATTACAAGACCTTCACTTCTGAAAATAGATTTTGAATCACCACCATTCCTTCAGAGAATACAAGGTGATATTTGCGGACCAATTGATCCTGCTAGCGGACATTTTAGGTATTTTATGGTTCTAATAGATGCTTCTAGTCGATGGTCAAATATTTCCTTACTCTCATCTAGAAATTTTGCCTTCTCCAAGCTACTTTCTCAGTTAATTAAGCTTAAGACTCTTTTTTCTGACCAATATGTTAGAACGATTCGACTTGATAATGCAGCTAAGTTCACTTCCCGTACTTTTGATGATTATTGTGCTTCCGTAGGAATAGAAGTTGAACATTCTGTCCCTCATGTTTATACCCAAAATGGTTTAGCAGAGTCCTTGATTAAGCATTTTTAGCACATAATAAGGCATTTACTCATGCAATCAAATTTATCCATTTCAGCTTGGGGTTATGCCATATTACATGTTACTAAATTGATCATTGTTAGAACAACTGCATACCAGAAATTTTTACCATCACAACTTGTGACAGGCCATCAACCTAACATCTCTCATTTGCGTAAATTTTTACCATCATAACTTGTGATAGGCCATCACAACTCGTACTAATCAATGTGAAACTGAGGTACGAAGGATATTGCATCTACAGAAGATTATAAATCAAATGCCAGATGCATTTACTGATGCAGCTAAAGTGATTAAATCACATGTGCCTGCTGCAAATGCACTAGATCGAATTGACATCCCCGTAGGAAAAATTAGCAGAGTGGCTTATGAATCTACTGCACACCAGAAGTATGGTAGACCTATAGGTTCGAAGGACTTAGTCCCTAGAAAGAGAAAATGTCCAAGTAATGCTCTTAAGGAGGTTACACATAACGCTCAAGAAGAGATTATGAATGACATATCCATACTTACTGAAAACCCAAAAGATGTTATTGTCTTAGAAAAGACACAAGGCCAAGAGGAGGCTCAGGTACCTGAAAGCAAAGAGATCTCTATGTTTTATACATATACAAGAGAGGTATGTGATCGCAAAGATATAACAATAGATAAGATATTCTCATTCTCAATATCTACTGAAATATCTAAGGGCATTGATAACACTGAACCACGTAGAATCGATGAATGTCGGCAAAGAAAAGATTGGCCAAAATGGAAGGATGTTATTCAAGCAGAATTGGATTCCCTTAATAAACGTTGAGTGTTCGGACCTATAGTACAAACACCAAAAGATGTCATACCGGTAGGCTACAAGTGGGTGTTTGTAAGAAAGCGTAATGAAAAGAATAAAATTGCTCGATTTAAAGCATGATTAGTGGCACTAGGATTTTTTCAGAGACCCGGGATTGATTACGAAGAGACGTATTCTCCCGTAATGGATGAAATAACGTTCCGTTATTTGATAAGTCTGACAGTTGAGAAAAAGCTGGATATGAGACTTATGGACGTTGTACAACCTATCTATATGGTGATTTAGATAGCGATATCTATATAAAAATTCCAGATGAATTTAACCTACTCAGCTCAAAAGCTAAGAACATGCATTCCATAAACCTAAGACGTTCATTGTACAGTTTGAAACAATCCGGAAGGATGTGGTACAACCGTCTTAGTGAATATATGAAAAGGGAAGGATATGAGAATAATCCTATATGCCCATTGGTCTTCATAAAGAAATCTAAGAAGAATTTTGCTATAGTTGCAGTCTCATGTCGATTTCATGTCTTGTC